>CAUYQG010018736.1:0-22224 GCA_963574415.1 Tarsius wallacei
AGACCCGCCTGGGCAACTTGGCGAGACCTCATCTCTACAGTAAATCAAAAATTAGCTGGGCGTGGTAGCGCACGCCTGTAGTTCCAGCTACTTGGAAGGCTGAGGCGGAAGGATCGCTGGAGCCCAGCAGGTCGAGGCTGAGGTGGCCGGGAGCGGCCCGGCCACTGCACTCCAGTCTGGGCCGCAGAGTGACAACTCAAAAAAAAAAAAATGAAATTACATTAGAAAGCCACATAGCATGTGCTTTTCTCCTTAAGATGTATGAATGTTAATTTAAAAGTACAAATTACATAAATTTTGGCTTTCATGGATAGAGAGGCCTTTTATGATTATCTGAGTGTTATATTAGCAGTCCAGAAATATCCCAGTCATGGCTTGGATGGTGGTGAGGCAGAGGAAGTGGGTGGTTCTTCATAGTGACAGATTATTGCAGATTATATGGCTGCCTGCCAAAATGACATTAGTTGAGGGGAAAAAGTAGAAGTTACTAACTGCATCCTATTAATTTGTACGTGTTCGTTTGACCAGTTATAACTGTTTGTTAGTTTTATACACAGATGACAAATTTTAAACTCCTGGATTACTTGACACCTGCTTACTTTCTAGTCTCTAGTTTATTGTAGTCGTATTGCTTGTCTCTGGTCTGCAAAGATCACACTGACCCTTTTGTGGAAGGCCACATGTTAGCAGAAAAAAAGGGGGAGGAGAGACAATTTAAAACTTTAGCTGCTTTATTTTCTGGTTAAAAATATTTCAGAGTTAAAAACTAAGGATATCCTATCACATTTAGACAGTTTTTATAGAGTACAGAATGCTAGCAAAAATAATCATCTTTTGTGAAAAAGTTCTCAGTTCTAGACTGTTCTGGTTTTGTTGAAATTTAGATTCTTGTTGTTGCAACATAAAAGGAAGCTTTGTGAAGGAAATATGACATCTCTGCTCAGATGCGTAAGGAGGGAATTACAGTGGAGAGTTATTTTTAGAAGTATCTTATGAATATGTTTTATGTACTGAGAAGTAGTTTTTAAAGGTTAGATTCACTGGTAAGAGTTAGACTAGTTGCTCAGGTCACTGGATAGTCTACTAAGAAAATACTTTTAATAACATGTTGATGTCACCAGTCAGCCTAGTTAGTCTTAAACTGGCTGATTTAAATTGTAACTTTACTTATTATTATTTATTATTGTTATTTTGAGTTGGAGTCTGTCACCCCAGCTGGAGTGCAGTAGCACAATCACACCGCAGCCTTGAGCTCCTGGGCTCAGATGATCCTTCTGCCTCAGTCTCCTGAGTAGCTGGGACTACAGGCATGCACCACCACACCCAGCTAATTTTTTTATTTTTGTAGAAGTAACATCTCGCTATGTTGCCTAGGCTGGTCTTGAACTCCTGGGCTCAAGCGATCCTCCTACCTCTGCCTCCCAAAATACTTGGAGTACAGGTATGAGCCATCGTGCCCAGCCAGTAGCAGTGTATTTGTTTATTTTGAGTCAGAGTCTCTGTCACTTAGACTGGAATGCAGTAACTCACTGCTCACAGCCACCACAGCCTTGACCTTCTGCCTCAGCCTTCCAAGTAGCTGGAACTACAGGCCTGTGACACCACGCCCAGCTAATTTTTTGATTTATTGTAGAGATGAGGTTGCCATCATGTTGCCCAGACTGGTCTCAAACCCCTGAGCTCAGGCAATCCTCTCATCTCCACCTCCCAAAGTGCTGGGATTACAGGCTTGAGCCACCACTCCCGGCCCAGTAGCAGTTTTTTTATGTGACAAAATTGAGAAAATGTTTAGATTTGGTCAGTATCATCAAACAGTTACATAAGTTGTCCTACTAAAAGAAGGGACAGTTAGACTCTCAATTCACAGTAGGGTCCCACTGTCCTTCAACAGAGTGCAGTGTTTTCAGTTCACAGAAAGGTGAGAAGTGAGTCAAGGAATCTGTCATCTGTGTCACTGACACAGTCCTTAGAACTGATGCCCATCCCCTGCCAGTAAGCAGCGTGTCCAGGTTCCTTATATTTCCTTATATTTCTTACTTTTGGTTTCAGTCATCTATGATTGGGGTTGGCAGTATAAGCTGATGATTAACAGGAGCATGGCAGATAAACATGTCAGCCACGTACTAACTTTGTGACCTTAACCTCCCTGAAACCTCAGTTTCTTCTACTGTAAAATGGGCATAATCATAGTACCTTCCTCACAGGATTGTTGTGAGGATTCAATGAAATAAATAAATGTATGAAAAGCACAAGTTTAGACTAGGCGCAGTGGCTTAAGCCTGCAATCCCAGCACTTTGGGAGGCCAAGGTGAGAGGATTGCCTCAGCCCAGGGGTTCGAGACCAGCCTGGACAACTTGGTGAGACCTCGTCTCTACATCAAATTAAAAAATAAGCTGAGCATGGTAACACGCGCCTGGAGTTCTAGCTACTTGGAAGGCTGAGGCAGAAGGATCGCCTGAGCCCAGCAGGTCAAGGCTGTCGTGGCCTTGAGTGTACCACTGCATTCCAGCCTGGGTGACAGAGTGAGACTCCAACAAGAAAAGAAAAACAAAAACACAAGTTTGGCCTCACATTGTAAAGGAAGAGCTCAGTGAGTGATAGTAGTTACTCTTATTTTTACAATTTGTGGATATTTCAATTCTCATTCACAGCTCCGCCAGAAAATAATCATGGAAAGACATATGGCAGCACATGAAATTATGTATAATCATTGTTATAATAGCAGTATGTAGACAGTACCACAAGAGCACAAGAATGAAATCCATGGATCTCATTTATGCCACTCCTCTTACCACAGAATGTCCTACCATTCTAAGAGGGTGGGAGCAATGGGGGATTGACTGTAGATTTTATAATTATTAGTCAAAATTATTATATAATCTGACAAATGTAGCTTTAGTAACATTTTTATCTTTGTTTCGATTCAGAGAATTTGCTCCCAATTTGATAGAACAACTTAGAAAAGCAACATGTCAAAGTGTTGATACTTAAAATCTGTTTTCTCAATAGAGTACATTTGTTTTCTGCAGAATGCCACCATAGATAAAATTAGGACTATGACTTAAGATTTTAGATCAACTTTAAAAAAAAAGTTTTTATTTTTTGTTTGGTGGAACCAGACAATAGAGAATATATATTCGAGTACAGTAGTCAATCTTTATCCTCAGTTTTGCTCTCAGTGGTTTCCGTTACCTGTAGCCAATCATGGTCTGAAAATATATATATATATATATATGTATATATATATATTTTTTTGAGTTGTATTCTCACTTCATTGCTCAGACTGGAGTGCAGTAGCACGCTTCCAACCACCGCAGCCTCGACCTGCTGGGCTCCGGCGATCCTTCTGCCTCCGTCTTCCAAGTGGCTGGAACTATAAGTGCGCGCTACCACGCCCAGCTAATTTTTTGATTTATTGTAGAGGTGAGGTCTCACCAAGTTGCCCAGGCGGGTCTCAAACTCGCGGGCTCAGGCAGTCCACTCACCTCAGCCTCCCAAAGTGCAGCAGGTCGAGGCTGAGCCCAGCAGGTCGAGGCTGCAGTGGCTGTGAGTGGGCCCCTGCACTCCTGCCTGGGTGACAGAGTGAGACTCCGACTTAAAAAAAAAAAAAAATTGTGCACCATTCTGAGTGGTGTGATGAAGTCTTGGACCAACCCACTACTTCCAGCTTTGAATGAAGTCTTGGACCAACCCACTACTTCCAGCTTTGAATGTAAATCATCCCTTTGTCCTGCATATCCACACTGTAGGTGTTGTAGATGCTGCCTGCCTGTTAGTCATTTAGTAGCTGTTTCATTTACCAGATTGGCCCTTGTTTTACTTAATGGTGCCAAAGCATGACAGTTTTGTGCCTAATTTAAAATAAAGCTTTACTGTAGGTATGTCTAGATAGGAAAGAAAATAGTGTATCTAGAGTTCAGTATTATCCACAGTTTCATGCATCCACTGGGAGTCTTGGAAATATATCCCCACAGGTAAAGGGCAACTACTGTATAAAAAATGCTTTCTGACCAGGTGTGGTGGCTCACACCTGTAATCTCAGCACTTTGGGAGGCTGAGGTTGGGAGGATTGCTTGAGCCCAAGAGTTCGAGACCATCCTGGGCAATATAGCAAGACCTCATCTCAACAAAAAAAATTTTTTTAATTAGCTGGGCATGCCTGTAGTCCAAACTACTCAGGAGGCTGAAGCAGGAGGATGGGTTGAGCCCAGGAGTTTGAGGCTGTGGTGAGTTGTGATTGTGCCACTGCACTTCAGCCTGGGTGACAGACTGAGACCCCGACTCAAAAAAAAAAAATGTTTTCTCTTCTATTTGAGTCTCTAGAGGTTCATATCCTTTAATGGATCAGATAACTTTGTTCATGTATTGAATATATTAAATTAATTCTTACATAAGCAGATTTTCATGGGAATGTGTGAACAATGCAGATGTGAAATTTGAAGGACGCCTGTGGTAAATTTATTAAACCAAACAATGAAACTGCTTATAGGACACTTGAAAAAATATTTCGCCTTTGTGAATATATTTCTAGTGTTTGAAATTTCGTAGTCTTTTTTTTTTTTTTGAGTTGGAGTCTCTCTGTTGCCCAGGCTGGAGTTCAGTGGCATGGCATGCTCCCGGCCACCGCAGCCTCGGACTGCTGGACTCAGGTGATCCTTCCACTTCAGCCTTCCGAGTAACTGGAACTACAGGCACGCCCCACTATGCCTGGCTAATTTTTTGATTTATTGTAGAGGCAGGGTCTCGCCATTTTGTCCAGCCTGGTCTCAAACCCCTGAGCTCAGGCAATCCTTTAGCCTCCGCCTTCCAAAGTGCTGGTATTATAGGGGTGAGCCACCACTCCTGGCTTGAAGTCTTAGTCAGCAGTATTTGCCACATGGCCACTAGAATACACTGTAGCTCTGTGCACCTGTCCTATTCAGACCCTTTATGGCCACTTTTCTGGATCACCACCGTTGCCTCCCTTCAGTCTCCTTTCCCCATATCATCCTGATTAATCTTCTTTAAATGCTGCTTCCAGCATGTCACTCCTCTTTCAGAGAGCTTCAGTGGCTCCCTGTTTTCTACCACATCAACTCCAACCTCTTCTGCTTGACTTTCAACACCCTTTGTAATTTGCCCATACACTGTTTATCCAGTTTTATTTTCTATGTTCTTGGGTCTGTTCTTTCTGTGCTGTTGAAATCAGTCTTTCAAAACACCAAACTCATTCAAGTCTGGACCTTTGGGAAAAAGGCCTAAATCCCTCCTTGGAAGCCTCTCTCTGCCTACTCAGATCTTACCTTTTCTTCAAGGTCTTGTGTAAAGTTCACTTCCTGTTTGAAGTTTTTCCTATTTTAACTCCTACTATTTTGCTGCAAACTCCCAGGTGATTTTTAATTTAGCAAGCCAATGAACAAAAATGTGTGTGCTTTCTTGCATCATTCACTGTTATATCTTTATTAATGTAAACATTCTGAATACAAGGGTCATATCTTATAGTTAAATCTTTCACAGTCCCTAGCATAATGCTGAGGAACCTGACTTTGCTTTGAAGGAAAAGAAAAGAAAGTAAATCTGTTTTGTCATGCTTATCTAAAGTCAAGTCAGTCACCCTGGTAATATGATAATATGGAAGGAATCTGGATATCTTTCCAATTTGGGTCAGGTCTGTCACCTCATTTACAGAAAAATGTGAGACAAATGAAGACAGTTTTGTAATTGGTTATAGGATGATATGTTTGCTTTTCTCTGAGAAACTATGTGTATGCATGTATAGATATCTATATAGATAAATATACACACATATATTCATATATATGATTTCCTTTTTTTTTTTAATTTATTTATTTTTTGAGTCAGAGTCTCACTCTGTCACCCAGGCTGGAGTGCAGCGGCACGCTCACGGCCACCCCAGCATCGACCTGCTGGGCTCCGGCGATCCTTCTGCCTCAGCCTTTCATGTAGCCAGAACTACAGGTGCGTGCTACCACTCTCGGCTAATTTTCTAGTTATTGTAGAGACCAGGTCTTGCCAAGTTTTCCAGGTTGGTCTCAAACTCACAGGCTCAGGCATTCCACTCTACTCTGCCTCCCAAAGTGCTGGGATTACAGGCTAAGCCACCAAGCCCAACTGCACATATATTTCAATACATTTTTACTCAGCATCGACTTGTTTCAGGCCTTGTGGTAGTGCTAAATAGGACTATGTATTTTCCTTAACTAATAGGCAGAAAATTAAACAATTTGGCCGGAGCAATTCTATAGAGACCCAAATACTAGAAAAAAACATAGGAATAGCACTGAATCATCCTTTATTCTAGTTAACTCATGTACAAACTAATTATTTTCTATTTCTAGTTATGCCTCAAATTTATCTTGTAAACTAAGACCAGTCATTACAACTTGTTACTCCACAGGATGGACAATGATTGAGTCCTTGTTAGGTGCTTGGTATTGCAATATGTGCTTTATATAGCAAATACCTCAATGAACCTTTATGGTGTATACCACGTGTAGATACACACACACTTAACACTTGACAGGAGGGTACACTGATGTTCAAAGAGGTTAGGTGTTTGTCTAAGGTCAGTGGCAGCACCTGGACTTAAATTCAGTTGTGTGCCTGTATGTATAACTGTCATGCCATGCTACCTCTCATTGCGAAGATTAGAATGAAATAACTCTAAAGTGTCATTCTATTAGTGCCTACGGGATAAGTGCTACATAGCTCCAAAATGTCATTCATATACGACAATAAAATCTGGTTAAATAACATGCCAATGATAAAAAGTTACGGACTGTTCACTGAAGTTGTGGACTATTCAATCCAGTTTAGAATTTTTTAAAAATCACTTAAAGTATACAAAAGAACAGGATTTACTCATTTGAAATTATAATTTTATATTATATCATGATTCTCATAGAGACTTTGTGAGGCGGCCATATTGTTCTCACTTTATAGATGAGGTTATTAAGGCTTAGAGAAGTGAAGCAGCATTCTAAAGATCCTGTAGCTTGTTAAGTGGCCGATTTGACTTAAACCTAGTTTGCTGATTCAAAGGTCAGAGCTTATTTCCATAATACCACAAATCCAAATCATTATTTGGGGAACCGAATTCATAATTGTTTTTTTCTTTTTTTAATTGAGAGAAAATTAACATAACATAAAATTCACCATTTTAAAGTATACACTTTAGGTTCTTCATGTTGTTGTTGCAACCATCACAACTAATTCTAGAGCATTTCCATTACCCCAGAAAGAAACCCTGTGCTTGTTAACAGGCACTTGCAATTATCTCCAGCCCCTGGAAACCACTAACTTACTTTCTGTCTCTATGGATTTGCCTACTCTGGACATTTCATATAAATGAAATTAAGACAATATGTGACTTTTTGTGTCTGACTTCTCTACTTAGCATAATGTTTTCAAGATTTATGCACATCGTAGCATGTATCAGTGAGGATTCCTTTTTCTGGTCAATTAATACTCCATTATAAGTATATACCACATTCTGTTCATCAACTGATGGGCATCTGAATTGTTTCTGCCTTTTGATTATTATAAATAATGCTTCTGTAAGCATAAATTTACATGTTTTACATGAGCATGTATTTTTATTTCTCTTGGGTATATACCTAGGCATAGAATTGCCCATAATTTTTTTTGCAAAATAATTCAAGTGAAAATGCTTTGAAAGGATTTCTTTTGCATCATTTATTCAGCACCCTCTCCCCGCCACACACACAATAATGTATATTTAACTAATTTGTTTCCCAGATCTTTTTTTTAGAAATAAGGCAGAGGCAAACTTGAGCTCAAATCCTGGACATCTAGTCTTTAATTCCAGATGAATTGTCTTGAGTTTTAACACCTCTTACTATATTGAAGATACTATGGAAAATAAATAAGATTCCTACTGCTAGTCATATCCAAATAATGTAATTAAGAAATGTCCATGTCCTTTAAAAGCAAGTCAGCATGGCATCAATGCCGTCAAGAAGTTGTCAAGTGTTTTCTATATATGAAGAAGAAAGATATTACTTCTGCACTAGGGAGATGGGGTAAGTTGGAGATGGAATTTGAACTAAGTCTTGAATGCTTGGATCCCTTTTCAGCAGGTATAGTGAAACATAATCAATGTATTTTTTAGCCTAGTTCAGACATTGTGAACAAAGTATAGAATACTTAGGGATAGTGGTAAATCAAAGGCCTTTGGCCAGGTGCGGTGGCTCATGCCTATAATCCCAGCACTTTGGGAGGCAGAGATGAGAGGATTGCCTGAGCTGAGGAGTTGGAGACCAGCCTGAGCCACATGGTGAGACTGCATTTCTACAATTAAAAAAAAAAAAATTAGCTGTGCGTGGTGGTGCATACCTGTGGTTTCAGCTACTTAGAAGGCTGAGGTTGAAGGATCACCTGAACTCAGCAGGTCAAGGCTGCTGTGGCCATGAGCATGCCACTGCACTCCAGCCTGGGTGGCAGAGTGAAACTCCAACTCAAAAAAAAAAAAAAGGCCTTTGACTCACATATCAAGAGGTTTGGACTTTGAACAGTAGATAGTAGGAAGCCATTTAAGGTATTTGAATAGAAGAGACTGATGCAGTCAGAGCCTTTGAAAGATTACTCCATCAGCTCATAGTTTGTGGAATGACTTAAGGAAAAAGAAGATTGGGAGTAAGCACTTGGACTGGTACTGAGGTTCTGGAAATAGGACAGCCTCAATGGAAAAGAAGAAAGACAGCTTGTGAGAGATTTATTGAGGGCATTAACAGCTTGGGACAGAGAGCTAAAACAATAGGAGTAAATCAGATAAATGAGAGAAAGTGGAGAGAGAAGAGGCCCAGCACAGAAGCTTGTGTTAGGAGGTGAGAGGGGGAGGACAAGCTGGCAGAAGTGGGTTGGAAAAGAACTCCTAGAGGACACACCGATAAACAAGAACCATGTAAGGAGATGCTGCACAGAGGTTCTGGAAGGATACGACCTGGGAGGAATCCCACCGAATTTGGAGATGAGGAGGCTGGTCCCAGAGCATCTTCCTGTCAGGGAAAGTTCATGTCTGCCCTTCAGTGAATGATACCTTGAACATACTGTAGGCCAAAAGGAGGAACTGGTAGAGAGAGAGCAACTGAAGATTAAAGAAAAGTGAGAAGCTGGGTGTGGTGATGCACGCTTGTAGTCTCAGCTACTCTAGTCTCAGCTACTCGGGAGGCTGAAGTGGGAGGATCACCTGAGCCCAGCAAGTTGAGGCTGCAGTGAGCCATGATCGTGCCACTGCACTCCAGTCTGGGCATCAGAGTGAGACCCTGACTCAAAAAATAAAAATAAGAAAGAAAAGTTAGAGGGGTGAATTAATGAAATAAGGTAGAATAAAGAATTAACAGGCCATTTGTTGTTGGGGAGAAATGGTTACCCTGACAAAGGGTAACTGCCAGCTGAAGACAGTTAAGTATACAGAGAAATTTTAAGGTGGAATGGAGAAAAATTGAGGAAGCTTAACGCTGCGTGGCTTCAGTGTAGAATTGATAGTATTATTGCTTAAAAGTAACGATGGATGTATGTCACTTTGAAATTATAATTTTTCTTCTTTAAAATGTTGCACAATTGGTTCCATATCAGTCCTGATGATGGCAGCTCCCAACAAGAAGACTTGTTGGTAAATGAGTAAATATGGAAGCTGAGACCTCCTTCATTTCCTTGAACTCTTTCTCCCCTTCCCAACAAAATGGTGTAAAGTCTCTGATCCAAGATAGCTCTTCTCATGTATTTTTTAACAGCTATTCAAGTAATACATGCTTTTTGGTTTAGTCAATAAAAAACACATGAGTAATTAGAAGAAAATAAAAATTATATTCTATACTCAAACATATTTTGACATATAGCCTTCTAGACTGTTTTTTTTAGATAAGGTATTTTTAAATAGTAATTAGAACAGTTATACTGCAAGTATTGTTTTATAAGCTCCTTTTTTTTTTCTTTAACATTACATCATATCAACAAATATTTATCTATCTCTAAATATACTTCTTCCATCTCATTTTTAAGCCTGCATTGTTGTTTGGGTATTCAAGGTAGATTTTTTTTCTTCATTTTTACAGTGTTCTAAATAGCTCCTTAGTCAATCTCTTTATTTTCAATACAGTTCTAGATTTCTTTCCAGTCCAAGGAGATTCTACAGCAGGTAGACTATGATAACTTAGTTTCTAGGAACATGGTTTAATTTTTTTAAGGAGAGTAAACAGCATTATTACTCCATATGCCCTGACAAAGGCACTCTGCTTGTGGGAATGTCCCTTTCCTCTCTACGCACCAGAAACACAAGCTAGTGTCTGACAGTTCTGTTGAGCAACAGAGGCTTGAAAGGATGTATATTTATCTCCCTAAACACATGGCTTTGCCCCTGGCCTTCATCTGCTCTAGATGATTTCCTGCTATACTTCGTCTCCTAGACTATCACCAGTCTTCCTTCCTCTTCTGTTCCCGCCCTTCAGGATTTTTTTAAGTTTTGCATTCAGACCTCTTGGTTATGAACCTTTTAAGATCATCCTTAAGAAAAGAGAAACAGCCGGTTGCGGTGATTCACACCTGTAATCCCAGCACTTTGGGAGGCCAAGGTAGAGGGATCCCTGGAGCCCAGGAGTTCATGACTAACCTGGACAACAGAGACCTCATCTCTACAAAAAATTTTAAAAATTATCTAGGCATGGTAGCATGTGCCTGTAATCCCAGCTACTCAGGAGGCTGAGGCAGAAGGATCCCTTGAGTCCAGGAGGGAGAGACTGCAGTGAGTTGTGATCATGACCCTGCATTCTAGCCTGGGCAACACAGTCAGACTCCAACTCAAAAAAAAAAAAAAAAGAAAAGAAAGGAGAAACATTGGATTTCTCCAAAGTAACCAATTATTACAGTCATTTAATTCATGAATATCTATTCTATTTTGTATTTTTCTTTTTTTTTTAGTTGGAGTCTCACTCTGTCTCCCAGACTGGAGTACAGTGGCCGCTCCCGGCCACCGCAGCCTCGACCTGCTGGGCTCCGGCGATCCTTCCGCCTCAGCCTTCCAAGTAGCTGGAATTACAGGCACGCGCTACCACGCCCAGCTAATTTTTCTTTTTGATTTATTGTAGAGATGAGGTCTCGCCAAGTTCCCCGGGTGGGTCTCGAACCCGCGGGCTCAGGCAATCCACTCACCTCGGCCTCCCAAAGCACGGGATTACAGGCTGAGCCACTGAGCCCGGCTATTTGTATTTTTTAAGAGTTTCTGTTGTGATCTATCTGACCTTAGAAAATAGATGTTTTCATTCTCATCTTACTAAAAGTCTTACTTCAAATTTATGTCATTACAGCAAATATAAATACAAGTTTGGTAGAAGCTGCTTCCAAAAAGTGATTTGGTTCAATTAGGGTTTTTTTTTTTTTAACATTTAATAAGTAGGTGGTTGAGTAGACTAAGCTTATGAAACTTGCTAGTGAGCCTTAACTGGCTAACACCCTGGAAAAACAGATTAAAGTTCTAATTATTGTTGACAAGGTGAAAGAGTGCATGGGTATTAACAAGAGGAAGTTGACCAAAGACATGCTGGGTGATTCAATAAAGGACTAAAAAAAAAATAGTGTAACTATAGCAGGGGACATCAGACTTTGAAAAAGCATGCAAAAAAGAAATAAGATTAGGTTTGGGAAAGTAAAACATTATTATTTTGAAAGCTATAATGCTATTAATAGTATTACTGATTGATCATGATTTATTTTGCAGTAAAATGGGAGACTTTTTTATTTCTGTAAAAATTCCATTCACTTCAAATATGAATTGAGAAAGGAGAGAAGCGTGCATGTGATAAAAAATAGGTCTGTGGGATCAAAAAGTTCTAATCACCACATATCTTTCATGTTATTGAGCATATTGTAAAGTGATAGTACCAATACCACATTTCTTAGGTGGGATTTCCATCATTGTCAAAAAATGAATAGGTATTGTTGATGTGAGCCAGGTAAGATGGATGAATGTGTTAGAATGCGGTCTTCTGTCTATTCCATATATTAGCGGAGATTTATACCTGCACTTTTATATAGTAACTGAACAAATCAACTTTGTAATTGCCTTACCTAAATCTAGTAGATTCTGTTTACTATGACACCTGCTTTGGCCTTATTTTAAAAGTCAAGAGCTTGAATCTTTGTATTTTGGTTAATCAGGAAAAAAAATTAGAACAATACACAGGATAAAGGGAAATTAGTACATTAGGGACTCTTGGAGAAAATAAGCAAAGTCAATCTAAACAATAAAAATAAAAAAGGTTAGGCCAGGCTCAGTGACTCACTCCTGTAACCACAGCATGTTAGAAGGTCAGGGCAGGAGGATCTCTTAAGGCCAGGAGTTCAAGACCAACCTGAACGACATAGTAAGACTCCATCTCTACAAAAAAAGAAAAAAAATTAGCTACACGTGGTGGCATATACCCTAGTCCTAACTACTTGGGAGACTGAGGCAGGAGGAGGATCGTTTGACTCCCAGAGGTGGAAACTGCAGTGAGTTTTGATCACGCCACTGTACTCCAGCTTGGGCAACAGAGTGAGACCCTGTCTCTAAAAATAATAATAATAATAAATAGTAGGATTGAAGTTAGACTATTGTCAATCTTCTAAAGTATTTTTGTTTTGTTTTTAATCTTGTAGAGCTTGGAACAAATAAATTCTAGGGAATTTTTATGACTTCAGAATTTTTTTTTTAAATCTCAAAAATTCCCATTTCTAAATTACTGTTTTTAAGTACTTCCTTTAAACTAAATGTATTGATGGTTTAATCTGGTATCATTCTGACACTTCATTCTACAGTTTGCAAGTGCTCCCAATATAGTTCCCTGCACATATATCAAACACTTAATATGTATTTTTAATTCTTTTACTGGGCATTCTGATTTCTAGGTTTAATGTAAAGTGTCATATACATGGAGTATACTATAACTCCTGAATTTCGGTTTTAAATTTTTGTTTTTAATTAATAAGTTTACTCCACAGTGAAGTGTTATCTTGAATTGAACAATAGATGTAGCAGGAACCACTGTATAGTTGTTTTGTTTTTTTTAAGAAATACTATCTGAACTTAGTGTGCAAATTTGGGAAATCTCTCCATTTCTAACAGAACCTTAGAATGTCTCGTGACAGAGTACCATCAGATATTTTATATTGCATGTTTTATTTATTGATAGTATACAAGTCTATAACTTTGTTATAGTATTATCTAGTAGTAGTAAGTGTACAGTAAAGAGTCTGGCATTTACTCTGTTGATTTCTGCATGCTTCTGTGAATGATAGGTTTCTAACCTTTATTATTTCAAGTCTTGAACTAAATGTACTACCTTATTACTTGTATAGCAAAATCTTTTCGACATGTCAAAGGAAATATTAATTTTTATCAACCTTTATAAAAGGATCAAATTCAAAGTTATTTCATGTTATGCTAATACAACTTTTACTGAACATACTTACATAGTAATATCTGTTAACAAATTGGAACACAGTCTGTAGCTGTCAGCAGACTTCCTCATGGTAACTTTCTCACTGGAAACACCAATATTAATGTCAAAGCTGCCTGCTCTCTGAGATGAGGAAGCCGCGTGATCCCTCCCAACTTTGGAATCCTATGATTTCAAGCTAATTTCAAATGAAGGAGGAAGTATTTAGCCAAAGTAAAACAGTGAAAATGCTAAAACAAGTATATGAGAGATCACAGATAGGTTTTGTTAGCATAGTTCAGAGGACTTCCTTGATTGAAATCATATTAAAATCTGTGAATGAAGAAGGAAGTGTTTTTGAAAAAAGGCAAAAATGAAGTCAGCTCTACCCCCTTATTTTCCCTAAGTTTGCTTAGTTTGACCATTTGTCCATACACTTAGTAGCATACGTAATCAACATTGCCCTGCTAGTGTGTCTTCATTTGTTATTCATTTCTTTTACATTTGATTTAATTATTTAAATTTATTAAAACTTTTAAGTTTAATTTTTTAAGTTATTGCCATTAAAATAAAATTTAGATAGATCAATTAATCACAATATATGGACCTAGGTTGGACTCATATAGGAAAATACAGAATACAAAAATGTATAAGGCAATTTGGGAAATTTGAAAATTTGACTTTATATTTGATGACGTTAAAGAATTATTAAATTTTTAGGTGTATTAATGGCATAGTTTTGTTTTTTAAAAGTTATTTTAGACAAACATTCTGAATATTTATGGATAAAATGATTTATTTAGAATGTGTTTCAAAATAATGGAGTGGCATGGAAAGTAGGTGGGCCATGAGCTGATGATGGTTGTCAGAGCCAGGCGAGGGCAGTTCATTGTACTTTTCTTTATGTTTAACATTTTTCATAATTTAAAAATTCAAAAAATAACATGAAATACCCATCTGTGAGGCTTATAAAACTATTTAGATGTCTTTGTTTCTTGTAAAATGACACAAAAACATTATCCACCAAAAATTTCATACCATTTTTTTTGTTTCATAACCATTTTCTTTTTATAATCCATACTCCTGATTCTCTCTTTGCTATTAGAAAAGAGCTATTAAAATTGTCACGTGGTGTAAAAAGAAAGCAAGAGGGAAAACGAGTCACTGTACTGTGCCCAGAATGAATTTGATTTAACTCCCTTGCTCTTTTCTTTCCAACCCAACTGAGAGGTTTTTAGCTTTTGAGGAGACAGTGGGATGAGTGCAGCCAGGTTATCATTATGTTATAGAATTACCATTCAACTGTATCTACATTTTATCACAAATTTATGTATGTATATACAGAAATATATGGAAGATACTAATAGTTATTCTTCATATTTCAGGCTTCTAATTTATTCTCTCCAGATATCAACATTTTAGTTACTGAAGTTTTAACTTGTTGCTAAAATAGTCATTTTGTGTTTTAAGAGAAATAAGTGCAGTTCCACAGTAGCATAAATAGTATGTGAAAGTGACAATTTTTGATGGCCAAAATATTAATAATTTGACTACCAACATGCAAGATTTTATGAAGGATGAATAATAATTTGTTATTTCAAATTTTTAAAAATTGGGGAAAGGGGAACTTCAAATTAAAAACTATAAAGTAGTGATGTAGAAAAGAAAGGAGCAACTAAAATGCTCAAAAAATGTCTATTCTTCACAACCCTATGACATTATTCATTACACAAATTTAAAGATAACGATGTTATAAACCATTCAGGCCAGTAGTTATGAAGACTCAACTTCCACTAATGCAGTAAGTTTGGGAATTGAGTTTTCTGGTAAATTGAATTTTATGAAGAACTGACGATTTTCATTCACTTCTTGGTTTCTCAGCTTCTCGGTCTCCTCCTGCTATGCATCCTGTCACTGCCTTCAGAGTTAACGTTCTAAAAGCCAAACCTATTATCGTTCACTGGCTTCAAAAACTCTAGCGTCACCACGTTGTTCATGTGAAATCCACATTGCCTTAGTGTAGCATCTGGTCAGACTCCTAGCTTCATCCTTTGCCTCTCCCTGTAAAGAACTATAAGCTTGAGCAAACCAAACTCTTCGCTGGTCCCAGGGAATGCTATTCCTTTCTTACAACATTGTGTGTTTAAATGCTTTATTCTCTCTGCTCAGAGTGGTTTTTCTCTGCTTCCCCATTTCATCTTGTAAAACCCAACTGAAAGATCACATTTTTGAAGCCTCCCCAATTCCCCTAGACAAGGCTAGTTACTCACTTCCTCTGTTTTCATAAACACTTTTTCATCATGTCCCTACTTTTTGTGCTGTATTCTCACCATATGGTATTTATCACCCTTTCTATTGATGATTGATTCAACCACTCATTCATTTCTGAGCTATTAATTGAAAAGTTACTATGTTCCAGACACTGTGTTTGGTACTAGAGATAAAGTGGCTATTAAAATAGTCACTATCTCTTCCTTCTGTCAGTGGAGGACACATATGTAAAATAAAGAATAACAAAAAATCTATGTAATTACAATTGTGACACCTGTGAAGGTGGGGTCTCTATTCCATACCCCTTTGTATATTGCCCACCCTCCATCTCCCCACCCCCACACCACCAGCATGTAAGCTAGTGCCTCACACATAGGAGAAACTCAATAAATGCTTAAAGAAGTGAATGATGAATATATATAACCATATGTGAACTACATGGATTTTTTAGATTAAACTTGTTATTTTGAAATAATTTTAGATTCTCACACAGTTGTAAGAAATAATACAGAGAGATACCATAGACACTTTACCTAATTTCCCTCAACAATAAGATCATACAAAACTGTAATACAATATCACAGCCAGGAAATTGATATTTACACAAATCTGCTTTCTCGTTCAGATTTCCTCAGTTTTCCTTGTACGTGTGTGTGTGTAGGTGTGTTTATTTAGGTCGTCTATATAGTTTTTCGCCTGTAGATTTGTATATCTACCACCACAGTCAAGATTTAAAAACAGCTTCGTCACAAGGCTACACAACATACCTACTTCCCTCCCCTCTCCTTTTCAGCACCCCCATCCTTAATCCCTGGAAACCACTAACCTTTTCTTCATGTCTATAATTTTATCATTTTAAGAATGTTATACAAATGAAGGTCACTAAGTATGTAACCTCTGGATATTTTCTTTTCCTCCCAGTATAATTCCCTGGAGATTCATCCAAGTTGTTTTATGTATCAATAGTTATACCTTTTTATTGCTGAGTAGTATTCCATGGTATGGATGTACTAAAGTTTGTTTAATCCTTTGGATGAAGGATTGATAAACATGTGTCATTTCCAGCTTTTGGCTGTTACGAATAATGTTACTATGAACATTCATGTACAGGCTTTTATGTAAACATCAATTTCCATTTACTTGGGATAAATGCTCAGGAATGCAACTGCCCAGGCTGGAGTGCAGTGGCACGCTCATGGCCGCCACAGCCTCGACCTGCTGGATTCAGGTCATACTTCCGCCTCAGCCTTCCAAGTAGCTGGAACTACAGGTATGTACCACCACACCTGGCTTATTTTTTTATTTATTGTAGAGATGAAGTCTCACCATGTTATGCAGGCTGGTTTCAAACCCGTGGACTCAGGCAATCCTCTTGCCTCAGTCTCCCAAAGTGATGGGATTATAGGCATGAGCCACCATGCCCAGCCTGCCTATTTTCTAAACGGATTTTTTTGTTGTCGTTTTTATTTACTATTGAGTTTTAAGGATTCCTGATATATTTTACATACTAGTCCTTTGTCAAATATATGGTTTGCAAATATATTCCTTCAGTCTGTAGTTTGTCTTATCATCCTCTTAATGAGTCTTTTGCAGAGGAAAGGTTTTACATTTTGATTAGGTATAATTTCTCAATTTTTCCCCCACTTCTGAGTAATGCTTTTTGTGTCAAGGATAAGAACTCTTTATCTTTAGATCTCAAAGATTTTCTCCTATCCTTTTTTCCTAAATATATTATAGTATATGTTTACATTTAAATACGTAATTCATTTTGAGTTAATTTTTGTATAGGGTATAAGGTCTAGGTAAAGGATTTTTTTATTTTTTGTTTTTTGCCTATGGGTGTCCCATTGTTCCAGCACGATTTGTTGAAGAGAAGTCCTTTCTCCTTGTAATTGCTTTTGTACCTTCATCAGAAAAATCATTTGGGTATAATTGTATCCATATTTGAATACTCTGTTTTGTCCGTATTTCTGTCCCTCCACCAACACCCAACTGTCTTGATTATCATAGCTACATAGTAAGACTTAATATTTGATAAAATGATTTCTGGTATTTATTCTTCTTTTTCAAGGTTGTTTAGTCATTCTAGCTCTTTTCATATAAAGTTGAGAATAAGCTTGTCTATGTTTTAAAAAAACTTGCTGGGATTTTGATGGAAATTGAATTAAAATTATAGATCAATCTGGGGAGAAATGACATCTTTTCTGTGTTGAGTTTTTCTTTTTCTTTTTTTTTTTTTTTTGAGTTGGTGTCTCACTCTGTCGCCCAGACTGGAGTGCAGTGGCCGCTCCCGCCCACTGCAGCCTTAACCCATTGGGCTCCAGTGATCCATCCGCCTCAGCCTTCCGAGTAGCTGGAATTACAGGCACACGCTACCATGCCCAGCTGATTTTTTTGATTTATTGTAGAGATGAGGTCTCGCTAAGCTGCCCAGGCGGGTCTCGAACCCGCGGGCTCAGGCAATCCACTCACCTCAACCTCCCAAAGCGTGGGATTACAGGCTGAGCCACCGAGCCCGGCTATGTGTTGAGTTTTTCAATCTGTGAATGTGGTATGTCTCTTCATTTACTTAGGCTTTTTTTAATCAGCATATTATATACATGTTTTAAAAGTTTATACCTAAGTACTTCATTTTTTAAAGTGATTATAACTGATACTTTTTTAAAATTTCAGTTTATTGTTATGTAGAAATGCAATTGATTTTTATGGGCTCTTATAATCTTGTAACCTTGTTCATCCCAACTGTTAGTTCTAGTGCTGTAGATTCCTTGGGATTTTCAGTGTAGAGTATCATTATCTGCAAATAGGGTCAGTTTTATTTCTTCCTTTCCAATCTCTATACCTTTTCTTTCTTTTTCTTGCCTAATTACCTGGCTGTAATCACCAGTACAGCATTGAATAGAAGTGGCAAAAGCAGACACCCTTGTCTTGTTTTTGATTTAAGGAAAAAGCGTAACCTGTTTAACATGCTAATAAGTATGATGTCTGCTTTTTTTTTTGGTAGATGTTCTTTATCAAGTTGGAGTAGTTTCTCTCTATTCCTCCCTAACTTGTGATAGTTTTGTTTTGTTTTTAACCAAAAATTGATGAAGTGGATTACATTTATTTTCAAATGCTGAATTACCCTGGCATACATAAATAAATCCCTCTAGATCATGATCTATAATTATTTTTGTATAGTGTTGGATTCAATTTCCTGATGTTTTGTTGAGAATTTTTGTGTCTAAATTCATGAGAGGCCAGGCATGGTGGCTCATGCCTGTAATCCGAGCACATTGGGAGGCTGAGGTGGGAAGATTGCTTGAGTTCCAGAGCAGCCTGGGCAACATAACACCTCATCCCTACAAAAATTAAAAAGTTAGCTGAGTGTGGTAGCGCATGCTTATAGTCCTAGCTACTCATGAGGCTAAGGTAGAAGGAGGTCAAGGCTACTACTGAGTAGTCCTAGCTACTCATGAGCCCAGGAGGTTAAGGCTGCCGTGAGCTGTGAGTGTGCCACTGTGCTCCAGCCTGGGTGACAGAGTGAGACTCCAACTCAAAAAAAAAAAAAAATTGGTATGTAGTTCCTTTTTTTTTTGGTACTACCTTTTTCTGTTTGGGGTTTCTTGTGTTGGTGGCCTCATAAAATGAACTGAGAAGTGTTTCCTCCTCGAATATTTTCTGGAAGAGATATGTAAAACTGGTGGTAATTTGGTAAAAAATTTTCAAGGAAGCCAACTGAGCCTGAGAATTTCTTTTTCAGGTGCTTTTGTGTGTGTGTGTGTGTGTGTGTGTGTGTCAGGGGTCTCACTGTCATCCAGGCTGGAGTGCAGTAGCGCAATCATGGCTATTGCAGCCTCGACTTGTTGGGCTCAGATAATCCTTCTGCCCCAGCATCCCGAGTAGTTGGGATTACAGGCACACACCACTATACCCTGCTAATATTTTTTATTTATTGTAGAGACAAGGTCTCACTATGTTGCCCAGGCTAGTCTTGAACTCCTAGGCTCAGGCAATCCTCTCGCTTTGGCCTCCCGGAGTGCTGGGACTTACAGGTGTGGGCCACTGCCCCCGGCCTCAGGAACCTTTTCATTACAAGTTATTTTTTTCATGGTTAAAGGACTACTCAAGTTATCTATTTCATGTTGGTGGATTTTTGGTAGTTTTTGGTTTAAGAGAAATTGTACCATTTCTTCTAAATTGTTCAATTTGTGAGCATAAAGTTGTTCATAGTATTTTCCTATTGTCCTTTTAATGGCTACAGTATCTGTAATAATATCTCCTGTCTGTCTCACTTCTGATACTAGTGATTTCTCTCTTTTTTTCCTGTTTTATTTTATTATGGTAAGAATACTTACCATGAGATCTACCATTTTAACACATATTTAAGTGTACAATATAGCATTGTTATCCATAGATACAATGTTATAGCAAATCTCTGGAACCTATTCATCTTACATAACTGAAATTTTATACCAGTTGATTAGCCACTTCCCATTTTCCCCTTCCCCTCCGCAGCTACCTTTGTTTCTATGAGTTTGAATATTTTAGATACCTCATATAAGTGAACTCATGTAATATTTATCCTTCTGTGAATGGCTTGTTTCCCTTAGTATAATATTTTCTTTTCTTTTTTTATATTAGAATATATAGTTGGCTGGGCATGGTGACTCAAGCCTGCAATCCCAGCGCTTTGGGAGGCCAAGGTGAGGGAATTGCCTGAGCCCATGGGTTCGAGAACAGCCTGGACAACTTGGTGAGACCTCAGCTCTACAATAAATCAAAAAATTAGCTGGGCATGGTAGCACACACCTGTAGTTCCAGCTACTTGGAAGGCTGAGGCAGAAGGATCGCCTGAGCCCAACAGGTCGACACTGGGTGGCCATGAGCATGCCACTACACTCCAGCCTGGGTAATAGAGTGAGACTCCAACTCAAAAAAAAGAAAGAAAGAAAAGAAAATATAGTTTATTTAGAAAGGAAATTAGAGAGAAAGAGTAGATTCACCTCCTCAAGATAGGGAAGGGGGCCAAAGCCAGGAAGCATGGCTCAAAGAGCACATGGCCACACCAGAGTCTAGTAAGGCAGTGACTTAGTATAATATTTTCAGAGTTCATCTATCATGTCACGTATCGCAAGATTCCCTTCTTTTTTAAGATTAAATAATATTTAATTGTACAAGGGGGACCCAAAATACCGGAATTTGTTTTATTTAAAAATTGTATATTTATTTATTGTTACATGTTTAAACTTCAGGCACCTTCAAAGTACTCTCTGTTTGATGCATTGCACCTATTGAGATGCTTTTTTCTTTTCTTTTTTTTTTTTTTGAGTTGGAGTCTCACTCCATCACCCAGACTAGAGTGCAGTGGCCGCTCCCAGCCACCGCAGCCTCGACCTGCTGGGCTCTGGTGATCCTTCTGCCTCAGCCTTCCAAGTAGCTGGAACTACAGGCGTGTGCTACCATGCCTGGCTAATTTTTTGATTTATTGTAGAGATGAGGTCTCACCAAGTTGTCCAGGCGGGCCTCGAACCGCGGGCTCAGGCAATCCACTCACCTCGGCCTCCCAAAGTGCGGGATTACAGGCTGAGACACTGAGCCCGGCTTGAGATGCTTTTTTCTCTGCTCAAAACAGTTTTTGAACTCATCAGTTCTGATGAGTTTTCATACTTCTGCCATTTTTTGTTTCACCTCTTCCACATTGGCAAAATGTTTTCCTTTAAGGACTTTTTGTGGCAGAGGAAACAAAAAAATGTTGCCCAGGGTGAGATCAGGTGAATAGGGAGGATAGGACACAGGGGTCATGCCATTTTTGGTTTAAAAAAATAAAACTGCTGAATACTCAGTGCAGTGTGGGCAGGTGTGCTCATAAATCACCCATCATGAAATGGGCAAACGAGTTGAAAGTATCTCCAAAACAAAAATCACTGAAGCTGAATGCAGCCCCTCACAACGATGCTAGCTGGTATACTGATGTCAATGGGTTCCTAGAACACTTTACCCAGCTGGGGAATCCTGTACTATAAGGGTCCTGCTCTCCAAAAAATAATCCGGGTTTTTTGGGGTTCCCTTAATATACTGCATATATACCACTTTGTGCATTCACTCATCTGTTGGTAGATATTAAGATTATTTTCCCACAGCCAGGCTCAGTGGCTCAGCCTATAATCCCAGCGCTTTGGGAGGCTGAGGTGAGTGGATTGCCTGAGCCCACGGGTTCGAGACCCGCCTGGGCAACTTGGCGAGACCTCATCTCTACAATAAATCAAAAAATTAGTCGGGTGTGGTAGCGCGCGCCTGTAGTTCCAGCTACTTGGAAGGCTGAGGCGGAAGGATCGCCGGAGCCCAGCAGGTGGAGGCTGCGGTGGCCGGGAGCGGCCACTGCACTCCAGTCTGGGCAACGGAGTGAGACTCCAACTCAAAAGAAAAAAAAAATAAAAGATTCTTTTCCCATCTTGGCTATTGTGAATAGTACTATAATCTCTTCAAGATTCTGATTTCAGTTTTTTTTGCATAAATATCTAGAACTGGCTTGCTGAA
>CAUYQG010018741.1:0-11873 GCA_963574415.1 Tarsius wallacei
GTTCTTTGTTTTCTTATTATTGAGTTTGCAGTGCTCTTTATATATTGTAGATACAATTGTTTTATTAGATATATTACTTTAAAATATTTTCTTCTAGTTTGTGGTTTGTCTTTCTATTCTCTTAATAATGTCTTTCAAAGAACTCAAAATGAGCAGCATATTTGAACATATACGTCATCAAAAAAAGACTTAGAAATGGTAAGTAAGCACATAAAAAGATTGCCAACACTATCAGTCACTAAAAAAAATGCACATTAAAATCACAATGAGATACCACCATACACCTCTGAAAATGTCTAAACTTAAAAAGACTTCTAAATCAAATGTGGACAATGATGAGTAACAACTGGATCTCAAATGTGCTGCATCTGGGAATGTAAAATGGTGCAACCACTTTACACAGTTTGACAGTTCCTTAAAAAGTTATACACCTAACAAAATATCCAGCCACTCCACTCCTAGGAACTTACCATGAGAAAACAAAGTATAAAGATTTATATGTAATATTCAAACCAGAAATTTATTTATTTATTTGTTTGTTTTTTATTTTTTATTTTTGAGTTGGAGTCTTATCCTGTCACCCAGGCTGGAGTGCTGTGGCACGCTCACGGCCACCCCAGCGTCGACCTGCTGGGCTCCAGCGATCCTTCTTTCTCAGCCTTCCAAGTAGCTGGAACTATAGGCACATGCTACCACACCTGGCTAATTTTTTTTTTTAATTGTAGAGACGAGGTCTCGGCAAGTTGCCTGGGTTGGTCTCAAACCTGTGGGCTCAGGTAATCCACTTGACTCGACCTCCCAAAGTGCTGGGATTACAGGCCGAGCCACCAAGCCCAGTCCAGAAATGTATTTTGAATGGTTAAAAAGGTAGAAACAATCTCAACGGCAAGCAACAGTGAATAGATAAATTGGGGTATATCTATGCAATGGAATACTATTTGGCAATAAAAATTAAAATGAGCTATGAATTCATTCAATGACAGAATAGATCTCAAGTATAACACTGAGTGAATGAAGCCAGACCCTCCCCCCCAAAAAGAGTAAATATTGCATTATTCCATTTATACTCATTTCTAGACAATGAAAATTAATCTATGGTGACAGGAGGTACTTGGGTGGCTGTCTGGAAATGAGAAGTGGAGGGAACTTCAGGAATCCATGAGAAAACTTGTAGGGGTATGTTCACTGTGTTGTCTGTGATAATGATTTCACAAGCACATACCTGTGTCAAACCATACCAAATTATATACTTTAAAGATGTGTGGGGTTTTTGGTAAGTGAATCGTAACTCAATAAAGCTGTTAAAATTCATTAACTCAAAAAAATGTAATCCAAGTAGTATTCAGTTCAAATAAATATCCTTACATTAGAAAAGCAATTTAAAAATTTTGAGAAACAAGTTCCCTGGTGAGTTGGTCAATGGAGACCAACCTTCTCATGGCCTCCCGACTTTGTGCTTTTTCTTGTTTCTTTGTGTTTAGCAGGAGGAGGTATAGTTTACCCTGTCCCCTCACCAGGTCCAACTCTGGGTGGAGAGGAAGTTAGAGGATCTCAGGTGATCCTATGCAGAAACAATTTTCGTCCTAGGTTCCCTCAAATCCCTCACCCTCCTTCCCTCCCCACTCCCCCTCACCTCCGCATCACTAGTTTTCAAGTGAACAAAGATCATTTTTAAATGCTACCTCTTATTAAACATCTGTTATGCCATGCAGTTGATATACATTAACACAAATACAACAATTCTATGAACTATATTATCTTTCTCTGTTTCTTTTTTTCAGACCCGTTACATTGCCTAAAACTATCATTGCTAGCAAACAACAGGGATAGGGTCAGGACCTGGACTTGTCCATCAAAACACCACTTGTCGGATAAATGTCATTGGGCTGGCAGACACATCAGTGCTCTGTTGGCAACGCATGAGCCATCCTTGATCAAGAAAAAAGACAAACAACGGAGGGGCTGAGCTGCCTGGATTTGTGGTCCTCAGTGCGTTTCCTCCTCAAGACTTCAGAATTGGTCTTTAAAAAACATTTAGCCGAGTCCTCAATGTGTTTTACGAAACACGTTTCCTCTTGATTTTTAAACCCATGTGTTATTTCAGGAATAATAGAAACCATATGTCTCTGACATATTTACACTTAAATCACCATGATGTTGTTTTGTCAGAACTTTTTGATGTCTTCTGAGATTTTTTTTTTAATGGGACCCTCCTAGAAGCAGCAAGTCCCTGTCACAAATAAACAAATTAAAACAAGAAAAAGCCTGAATCAGGACCCAGTTTCCGACTGGCCGTGTGGAATGGATTGGAGATGTGGCGAGTTGTGTCATTCTTCCCTGGCCTCTGGGGAGCTGAGAATAGAAATAATGTCCAATGGGCATTTTGGAATTGCTCAATTCTGTTTCTAGCTTCGCATGAAACTGAAAACTTGAGTTTAATGAGTACTAACCTGGCGGCCCTGCAAAACCTATTCTCGGGATCTTGGCAAGCCAAAGCAAAAGAGATGAGGCAAATCAAGGAGATCTGATGAAGCTTCAACCTAAAAGCGAAAGACTTATGAGAAGATGATCCCTTGGGAGAAGACTCAGTCCCGGCGTTCAGAGGAGCTGCCCGCGCTATCTGTACCAGGAGTCCCAACACCCCAACAAGCCAGCGCCTTCCTTCGAGTTGGGATTACTGTGCTGAACTCACCCATAATTCACACAGCCTAACCCTCTCAAATTCTTCTGAGACAAAGATAGCTTCTCAATCATGCTTTGCTCTTTCCCGAAGTCCTTTTCACAGCATTAAGCAGGTTGGAGTGAAGCCAAGTAAATTTCAGCACATTTCTCTTGGCCTCACCAGGATGGTGCCGGTGATGAATAACAGAAGCAGCCACTATAATTAGACAGCTAGTTTCAGGTCCTAGTACTGCTACTTACCAGTTGTATGACCCGGGGCAAGGTCTTTAACCCCTCTAAAAGTTCAATTTTTCATCAGAAGGAGGGACGAGAGAACGCCTACTCTGTCGGATGGGTGTGTGAATTAGTGTCACTGTGAGTGCCTCCCAACACACAAGAGGTTCATAATAAAATGAAGTTGTTATTCTGATACCTGAAAGAATGGGGAGAAAATCTTTAAATGATGATTCAAAGGAACAGCATTTTCTGCCTCAAGGTATTGCTAATGCACGTCCTAAAACAATTGATAAAAATATACATTAGATTTAAGAGGCGGCATCCCTAGGTGTGTATCTTTCTTGTGCAGTTGCCTCCTGTGTATGACTTGGTTTTCTATCTACAGCAAGTTACCTATTTGTCACATAGAGTGCTGTTTTTCTTCTCTAGAATGTACGAGGACACCCATACTGTGTATGTTGAACATCTGTGTATTCTTGACAATGTTAGAGTTAGAATTTGACCCAATGCCCCATTTTCTAGAGAAGGATAAAGTTGAAGCCAGCCATGTTGAGGGACTCATCCAGGGTCGCATGGATATTCATTAGGAACCGGGTTTCTGAGTTTCTAGGTCAGTATTTCTGCCATATCCTTCTATTTTCCAATCTACAGTACCATGTGTTGTTTGCTCCTCTGTTCTTTCTTTGTTAACCACATTACTGTATTTAAAACATAATTCAGAATCATTTTGCTGAGTTAAAAAAAAATACCTTTGTCAACTTGACACATGTACCTGTCTTTCTCAGTCTAGGATGCTGGCCAGAGCATAACGGAAGACTTCGTCCCCGGGGAGTACTCAGGCTTGTGATGCCTGAAGGACACTGGAGAACACTGCAGTCAGCTGACACATGTGGAGGCCTGCTCATGATTACCAGAAACCTCTGGGGGATGGATGGGTTTGGGAAACATTTTTGTAGGATTTTGCTGAAGGGAATCTGGTACATGTTAATTGACAGATTATTCCAGATGAGTGTCCAAAAATATAAATTGGCAAATTCAAGAAATCTCTGAAGCCTGGAACTTTGCTGAAATGCTTTTGTGTGTTAAGCTAAGTGATGACATCTGCATTTGAGCCAAACTCATAGAATTCCAAGGCAACCGTCTTTACTTTCCCATTGCTTCTTGGTCCACATTCCTAACGTGGGTCTCCTAAATTGGGTCGGGGGTCCAGATTCTCTTGATTGCTGCTTGCCTTGATTCAGTTTGTGCAAAGGTGTGGCATTCTCCACTTCAGTGGGCTAGTGTGGTCCAAAGCTGTAAGAAGCCCCTGCCTCTGCACAATGGGAGAACTTGGAGCAAAATCAGAAAGGCTCATCTATCCTGGAGCCCAGAGTCACAGATGCTGTCAAGAAGAGGAGACAGTCATCAACATGCCAATTCAAGGGGAGAGGTGGTCTCTCTTTGAGTGAGGGGGGAAAAGATGACAGTGGAATCCTCGGAGTAAGATTGCTGCTTGGAGTCGGGGGTGGGACATATGGGAGGAGCTGAAATCACAGTAGCTGAAAGACCCCCAGCCCAATTCAATTGAGGTATGCCTTGGCTTTGTCATGCCTTTCCAGGCAACTTACCCTGGGGTATGGCCCAGATGTTCCCCGTGGCAGGAGCTATGCAGGAGATGGGAAAATGCAGGAAGCCCATGAGGCCATCAACCACTTATCTCCACTGTCAGCTGACCCCTTCCAGCAAGAAACTCAGGACAAAGAAAGAAAGTCAAATGGACAAAGATCTTCAAATCTGTCCCTTTCTGTTCTCTGCCTCTTGTCTGATCGTTGTAGGTGTCCAGACTTTAGAATGTGTAACTATTTGGACTTACTTTGATGACTTAGGTACAGTAGATGGCTAGGTGCCCCACCTATAACCCATGTGCACTCAGGGTCAATGGCTTGGTTTCTTACCATGGCCATCCTGGACCCTGTGGAGGATGTACTCTGGCCACGATCACATTCTGCTCATGTGTCAGGGAGTTAGCTGGCCCAGGGGCAGCCCACCTCCGGTCACATATGGACAGATAACTCAGATGAGACAATGTGCTCTGTTCTACACAGAGTGCCAGCAGGTTGGAGCCTCAGTTGCTCTCAGTGGTAAGCAGCTCATTAGCACCTGCTGTAAGGTGGTCACACTAATTCTTTCTCTCTTTTCCTGCCCCACCCCCACCCCAGTGCTTCCTGGGATTGCTTCCCAGATAAACAACTTTCTCTGAGTCCTTGCTTTCAGGACTACTTGTGGGGGAACCTAACATAAAAATACTAGGTTTCTGTTATTCTATAATTACTCACTGAATTACTCACCAAGCACCATCTGAAGGTCAGGCACATAGAGAAGGAACAAGTAACACGAGGATGAATAAGACACAGGCTCTCAGGTCCTGTCCTCAGAGTGCTTGCATGCTTTTAAAGGAGGATAAAGGCAAATACACAAATAATATGTATCCAGTGGCAAAAAAAAGAAAACTTCCAAGGCTGGGCGCAGTGGCTCTCACCTGTAATCCCAGCACTCTGGGAGACTGAGGCGAGAGGATCGCTTGAGCCCAGAAGTTTGAGACCAGTCTGGGAAACATAGTGAGACCTCATCTCTACAAAAAAAAAAAAAATTAAAAAATTAGCCAGGCATGGTGGCATGCGCCTGTAGTCTCAGCTACTTGAAAGCCTGGGAAAAATCACCTGAGCCCAGGAGGCTGAGGCTGTGGTGGGCCATGATCGTGCCAGTGCAACAGAGTGAGACACTGACTCAAAAAAAATAAAAATAAAAATAAAAGAATAGCACAAAAGAGTCTGGAAGTCCAGGAAAGGAAACAGGGATGCATTTGGGAAAGTTTAGGGAAGCCAGAAAAGTTAGAGATGAGGCAGGTTAGAGCTTAGTCTGAAGGTATGGGAGTTATTTAGACAGGTAGGCAAGGTGAAGGATGCCCTTCACAGGACAGCCACTGTGGCCGATTCTGTTGGGGTCTGGGTCCCCCAGCTGGCCAGGAGGCTATGAGGGACTGTCAGAGAAGCTCAGTTCAGTAAGGAAAACAAGCTTTGCCGTACAATTCAGCCTCCCTTGGAAAGTTTCTTGAATTTAAATTGTATTAAGGCAAGTGAGAGTTCTCAGGAGGGGAGGGGCCAAGAGAATACATGAATCATGCCTTTTATTTTCTATATTCTGCTGTTTTGACACCTGGGGACTTGGTGGCCCTGGAGGGACTGTCCCTCCCAGACTTGGTCAGTTGCTAGAGGCAGAGAATAACTCATCTGTGAGGCGCTTTTCAAATGCAGACCACACCCCAGCCATCTCCTTTACCGGGCTCTCACACTCCAGGCTGCTGTCCACAAGCCCTCAGCACCCCACGAGGGGCGAGCCCCTTCCTGACTCATTGTACCCACACACTAACGAGTCCACATTCCACTTTGACTCGTGTAGGAAGGTAGAAATGCTGTCCCGGTTTGGGGAGAGAGAAGGACAAAAAGGGAAAGAGAAAAAAATGTCCTGAAGGGACATTTATTGAACACCAACTGAATGCAAGACACTACGCATTTGTACACAGATAGTTAAGAGAGTTTTGAAGGTAATAATAACACACAGCTTCAAAGTACTTATGCACTGGGCACTGTCCTCCAGACTGAACATAGATCAACTCATCTTAATCCTCATAATACACTTAGGAGTCAGGTCCTAGGATCATCATTGCCATTTTAAGGATGCTTAGCTAAGGGACTGGAAATTTTAGTAACTTGCGGGAGGTCACAAAGCCACAAAGTGGCAAAGCTGGCTTTGAATCTTTGTAGTCTGTGCGGCAGAATCTCTCTGCTTCAGCACAATGCTCTGGATAGTAAGTGGCCAACTTCATGGCATGTGGCCGCCTGGTAGGTGCTCCATCAAAGGGTCAGCTGAGAAATAAAAGGAGACAAAAAAATCTATTTAGCTACTTGGCAAGAAAATTACATAAAAGGAAAGCTTCAGATCAGTGTTGAGCTCTCCTCTTTCTGGGGTAAGCCTACCCCTTATTATCTTTTATTGGAACCCTCATTACCATATCAAATTAAGAGTTGACATTGGGTCACCCTTCTGCCACTTTGCCCCAAGCCCTGCTCTCATTCAGCCAGGTTAAACCGTCTCCCTTAATAACCAGTGGGAGCTCAGTCTCGCACAAGGCGGGCTCGGATGATATATTAAAACAAAGGACCTTTGTTTGGTGCACGCAGTTGGGCATCACAGTCACCTTAATTATGCAATGACGTCACCCGCGGCCCAGGGGAAGTTCTAAGGGCTTAATCACCGGGAGGCCTGGGAGGTCACGAGTAATGAGCGGAGAGAATTGTTGCTTGGGTGCAAGGCACCTCCTCTGGTGGGCACAGCCGGCTGTGACGGGACGCAGGGGCAGGGAGTCAGTGAGAGGGGCCCTTTCTCTCCATCGGGGAGGCATGGTGGTGCAGTGGGCCAGAGCACGGGCATCTCGTGGCTTTGGGTGCGAATCCTGGCTCCGGCATTACCTGGCTGTGTGTCCTTGGAGAAGTTTCCTCAGTTTGCTCCAGACAATGGGGGAGTGATGTCCAACTTACGAGGTCACGAGGAGCAAATGAGATGGTGGATTTTAGTGCCTATGACAGTTCCCAGGCAAAGCAAGCACTTGGTGTCTGTGTCACGAGAGGAGAGAAACCCCCTTTGCCATGAAGAATATCTGCATGGCTACTCAAGAAGGACACAGCAGGGACCTTCTGTTATTGCCCAGACATGTGCCCAAGACCTCGGCTTGTCACCCTTCTGTATGCTCTTGCCAAGTTCCTTCACCCTGTCGGCCCCAACTTCCTCTTTCGTAAAGTGGACCTAAGGCTTATGAGGCTTGCCTGTGAGATCGTGAATGTTAAAGAACCCCATGCCGCACCTTCCTTTCTAAATCAGAATGGGAAATACATGGGGAGCAGTCAGCGAGGGCTCCGGTTTTTTCTTAGCCCCAAGAAGGTTTTATTCCAACCAGCTTCCAGCCCAAGCCTTGCAAACTGCTTTGCCAACACAGCGTGCAGAACCAGGGGAGTGTCGATTTCCTATGTGTTGCGTTTCCTCTCGCTGGTCCAGAAGCTTCTGACCTTCTCTCCACTCCCCTGCCCTCCTCCTCCTGCAGCGACCGCCTCTGCTGTCTCCGCTCGCCATGTGTCCACTGTGCGCCCTGCCACCCATCAGATGAGTCGCCAGCTCCAGTCTGTCTCGTGCCCTTGCTCTCCCAGCCCCCGGTTTTCAGTCTTCCCCAGGAGCAGGCAGGGATCCTCCCTGCTCTATTTGGGGGCAGCTGCTCACTTGAGAGGCAGCCAGGCCCCCGGCTTTGGCCCTGGTGGTAAGAGAGCTCACCCTGGCTGGGACGTCCTGCATGGACACACACACACACACACACACACACACACACACACACACACACTCTTTTGTATGTACACAAACAGATACTCACACACTCTCTCATACATACACACATACTCACGGACTCACACTCACACATAGACACAGATTTATACTCACTCTCACATTTTCACACATACACAGACACAGTCATACACTCTTACACACTCATATCTCACACCCCTACAGACACAGACACACCCACTCACATAGTCATACACACAGACACACTCAAGCACACACACACACACTCACACATACTCACACTCATATACATACGCATGCACACACTCACACAGATGCACACTATCTCACACACACGCAACCACACACTCACACGCACACACACACACACACTTCATACACACCCACACACCCCCTGCATCATCACGGATGGGATTTCACATCCATACCATAGCACCCCCAGATGAGAGACCCCCAGGTTGTCAGGGAAGCTTCTGGAGGTGACCACAGTTGGGTTTTGAACTGTGAGAGAAAGGGTTTGGCATCGGGGCAGTTGTGAGCATGTCGCAGGGATGACGTGGTGTCTGCATTGTGCACGCTTCTGGGAAGCATCTCTGCCACGAAGACAAGGCCACCCATGCAAACTGTTGCTTCTTGTGTGCCCATGTCCTATTTATAGCGTCAGTCCTGTGAAGCACATGTTTTCAGCCACACATCTGCAAGTGTTCTGGCATGTGAGCACGTTCTCCTGTGGCCTCAATACGCAGCAGCAGAGGTTCCCCACATGGGTATTCTGCAGGCATCAAGGGGAAGGCATGCTCAACTCGCTACACCCAACTCACTCAGTTGCCACACACGCTCTGCTGAGCGGGGGGGCAGGATCCACGCTGGTGGCGAGTCAAGTCCCACATTCAGGACTCAAAGAAAGGGAATGGCTTCTGTCACCTTCCGGACCACCAGGAGACCCTCCCCGATGAGCGGGCAGGTGGAGGTGTGTTTCCCACTGGAGCTGGAGGGGGTGGGATAAGACAGAGCATGCCATGGCAGTGCCAGTTCTTCTACTCAAGAGCCACACGCTTTATCATGTCCAATGGTGAAAATATTTTCTTTCCTACCTAGCTTGGGGGCTTCCCGTTCTGGCAGGGATTATGCGGATAGCTGGGCAAGCTGTCTGCCTAGGAATGTGAGCGAACTGGCTGAGAACAGAGCCCTCAAGACCCAACAAGCTGCTGCATCTTGAACACGAGGAGTCCGTTCTCAGTTCCCTTTTTGCTGAGGCTTTACAAGGCTGCCGTTTCCTTCCCTGTGAATGTGATACTCAAGGTAGAATTTTACCAGATTTATGTCTCGGACGTGAATTTGCTCAGTCTTCCTAGACATATTTTAAAATTGTTTGAGAATTCATTTCTCCAGCCTAAAAGTCAGCAGTAAACATGATGCCTCAGCCTCCACCTCCTTCTCCCATCTCACCCATTAACCACATCTTAAGCCCAGCTGCCCCGAATCCAAACCCTTTAGGCCTCTGTGGCTTTGCTCATGTGGGTTTCCCTACCTGGAGTGGCCTTCCTTCACTTTTCTCCTTCTCTTTTAGGTGCAGCAAAAGGGCCACATACCTAGGGAAGCCTGCCTCAACCATTCCAGAAAAAAGAAATCACTCTTCTATATTAGCTTTCCATGACCACCATAACCAATGTCCACAAACTGCGTGACTTAAGATGACAGAAACACACTCCCTGCCAATTCTGGACTCTGAACTCAAGGTGTCATCAGGACTGTGTTCTCTATGCAGGAGTGGAGAGGCCATTCCTTGTCTCTTCCAGATTCTGGTGGCTCCAGGCATTCCTTGGTTTGTGGCTACATCACACCCATCCCTGCCTCTCTCTTCACGTCAGCTGCTCCTCTTTGAATCTCAAATCTCTTTCTGCCTTTCTCTTATAAGGACACTTGTCATTAGATTTAGAGCCCATGTAGGTAATCCAGGAAGATTTCATCTCAATATCCTTAACTGATTACACCTGCAAATACCCTTTTCCCAAATAAAGTAGTATCCACAAGTTCCAGAAATTTGGACACAGACAAATCTTTTGGGGGGGGCCTCTATTCAGCCCACCCCCCACCACAATGCACACTACCAAGAAAATTTCATCACTGTGTTATAGCAATTGCCACACTGAACCACAAAGTGTCCCTCCCACTTTGATAGTTAGGTGCCTTCAAATGACACCGACTTGTCCTTTCAAAGTACAGCTTCATTATGTGACTGTTTCAATAGACTAAGTATCGCATATAAAACCAAGGGTCTCCTCTGTTCCTTCCAAATCCAGCTTCACTGTCACTCCCCGCTCCATCAAGGTGGCCAGAGTTAGCAGTTTGGTGTGTGTCCCTCCCCCACAAAGTTCTCAATGCTTATACAAATGTGCAAAAAATATATGTATACATACATACCCATACACATACACTGGGCCTTTTGTTCTCCTTTTATTAAATTTGTGCAAACTTCTCTTGCTACTTAAGAATATATTAGGGACACCTCTCTCAGTGAAATCTAACTTAACCTGTTGAGTAGCTGTGTAATATTCCACCGCAAATGGAATATGAAAGCCCTATGGATTTCAGGTCATTTACTGTATTTCACCCCAAAGATGGAGTCCTAGACATTGTCTTACAAATGTGGCCTGATACATTGTGATCATCATCATGTTGTTTTTTTTTTACATTGACTCGTTTAATACATCTAAACCAGTAGTTCTCAACCAGGGTCAAATTCCTTCGCTCCTTTTCCCTATAACAACGTCTGGGGACATTTATGCTTGTCACACGGGGAAGAGAAGGATGCTATGGCATCTAGTGGGTAGAGTGAGGACGCTGCCTAACATCTTACTTGCAGTACACCAGACAGCCCCCCACAGCAGGGGATTATCCAGCCCTAAATGTCAGTAGTACACAGAAATTAAGAAACTTTCATTGAGCTGGGCATGGTGGTGTGCACCTACAGTCCCAGTTCCTAGGGAGGCTGAGAGGGGAGGATTGCTCAAGACCAGGAATTTGATACCTTTTGGGGTGACATAGTCCTAAATTAAAAATAACAAAAAAACTTAATCTAGACTGTAGTTTTGCTAATAGAGTGAGGCAGCAGTGTGTCTTTTTATTTTTATCTTTTATTCTTTTATTTTTGGGGGGTTTTTTTTGGTTTTTTTTTTTTGAGTTGGAGTCTCACTCTGTCGCCCTGGCTGGAATGGCACACTCATGGCCACCGCAGCCTCGACCTGCTGGGTTCCGGCGATCCTTCCTCCTCAGCCTTCCAAGTAGCTGAAACTACAGGCTCACGCTACCATGCCCGGCTAATTTTTTATTTATTGTAGAGAAGAGGTCTCGCCAAGTTGCCCAGGTGGGTCTCGACCCGCGGGCTCAGGCAATCCACTCACCTCAGCCTCCCAAGGTGCGGGATAACAGGCTGAGCCACCGAGCCCGGCCTATTTTTTGTTTTTTGAGTTGGAGTTTCACTCCGTCACCCAGGCTGAAGTGCAGTGGCATGCTCATGGCAACAATCTGCTGGGCTCCGGCGATCCTTCCACCTCAGCCTTCCAAGTAGCCAGAACCACAGA
>CAUYQG010018743.1:0-41722 GCA_963574415.1 Tarsius wallacei
CTGCGGACCTGAAAAGTATATTTCAAGTTTTCTGTGTAGACACTACCGAACTGTGTGTGTGTATGTGGGGGGGGGGGGGGAATCGAGGGCAGGCGCAGCGCTGAGGGTACAGAGTGGACCTCATTGTTCACGTTAATTCACCGCCATGCACAGAGGACCCTCGCTTTGCGTCCTCCTCCCCCAGCAGGTGTCAGGGCAGTACGGACTCCGGGGCTTCTACGTCCCATCGCATTCAGATGCAAATATGCTGGGTCCTCCTCCACACCCCCACCCGGTCCCCGCCTGCTCTCCGGACGCCTCTTCTCCGGGGGCCCTTTGGGCTCTTCTAAACTTCGAGTTGCATGCAGATGCCCCAGTCTTTTTGAAACGGGTCTCGGTTCCCCACGACTCACCACGGTGAAAGAGGCTCTCCCTTGAATTAGTCTCGGACCCCGACGGCAGGAGTTTAAGGGTCCAGGTGACCGACGGCTCCACCTTCGGCTTTGGAGAGCAAAGGACCCGGCAGAGGTCCTGCCCGCGGGCCGCAGCGGAGCTGGGAAAGGGAGCCCGGGACCCGGACGCCCCGTGTGGGGATTCGGATCCCAGGGCCACGACGCCCCCAGTTCACTAGGCCCCGCCCACTCCAGCCAGCCGCGCTTCGTGGAGCTCCAGGCGGGCGCGAGGCTCAAGGGTGGTTGCGAGTGTACATGGCAAACCCTTGGGTCTTCGGTGTGGCAACGAGGGGGCCCAACGAGCTACCAAGCTGCTTCCGGGTTCCGATGTGTCTGACAGCCTCTGTGGCCTGCAGTCTGCGCACCCGCGCTTCACCCCCTCCACTGACCACCTGAACAGTGTGAGGCAGAATCAGGGCTCACAGCCTGTGACTAGGAACAGTTTTCCTGCCTGAAGAGTTACCTGGTGAGGCTCAAACACAGGCGAGTTGATTTGCACCCAGCCCTAGAGATCTTTACCCGTCTGGCTCCTTCCTAACTCAAATATTTATTGAGTACCTACTGTGTGCTGGCCATTGTCCTGGACGTGCAAGCAGTGAACATCTGCCTAGCATCATTACAAACAGCCTAACTCGGTAGTTGAGAACCCAAGGAAAGGCAAAACAATCGATTGTCACCATATTTGAAGAATTAAAAAAAAAGAACTTTAGTGTTTTAAGGGTTAAAGGTGTAGATTTTCACCTGATATGGATGGCTCCACAGCCCGGAGGTGTGTATGTATCTTTTGGGTTTTTGGGGTCCATGACTGTGTGTCTGGATAAGTATCAGTGTGCACAGGAGACTACTTGGGTGAATATTTGTGAATGTGTGCTAACGTGTATCTGTGACTGTATCTGTGTAAGTCTGCGTGTCTTCTTGGCTGGCTTGGGCAGAGTCGGGAGGGATGTGAGTGGAGAGGATTGGGGTGGAAGGGTTAGGAATGGATCCCTGTGGGAGTGGGGAGGAAGGGTCCTCGAGTTCCCTGCCACATCCTTTGTTCCTCAGCAAAGACTAGGATCTGTCTGTCTCCTTCCAACTTCCTCCCCCACTGCAGACCAGGCTGGGAACATGTAGCAGAAGCGCAGGTGCTGCGGGGTGCAGTGACTTAACCAGGGTTGGAACAGGCACCCTCCCCCCAGGCTCTGGCGGCTTCTTACCTGTCCCATGGTGTCCAGCCCCTGCAGTCTGCCTGGAGCTCAGGATCCAGGCTGTTCCGGAGTAGCTGAGAGGCTCCATTGTCTGATCTCGGATCTGTACTCTGGCCTGTGCTGCGAACCCCTCCTCCTTCCCCCCAGCTGCACAGAGGGACGTGGCTACTGGTCCCAGGTGGCTTTGGAGCCTTCACTTCCATTTCCAGAAAAACTGTCCTCCTATGTCCAGGGGGCGGGAGCAGACTGCAGAGTCTGTGACACCAAAGCTTGCAAAGTACCCAAGGCTAATATTGTGTGGAAAAGAGGTCTGGAGAGGGGTGAACATGGGGTGGCCCACAGTTGCTCAGCTGGATCCCGGATGTAGAGTTGGGCCCTGCAGTCTCTGTGCACTAACACAGACAAGAAGACACTGGTCCTGATATTTTTTTCTTTCATTTTTAGTTGATGTGCAAAATAATTTTACATAATTGTTGGGATACAGAGTGACATTTGGTACATGCATACAATATGTAATTATCAAGCCAGGATAATTAGCATATCCATCACCTCAAACATTTATCTTGTTTGAGGAACAGTTCCTGCCTGAAGAATGGTTAGCAATAAATCATTTTATGTTCAGAATTCTCTTCTAGGTTTTTGAAAACATAAAATGATTTATTGCTAACCATATCTACCCTACAGTGCTACAGAATATTAGAACGGATTCCTCCAGTCTAGCTGTAATTTTGTATCTACTAAGGTCCAGATATTTTGCGGAAACTCAAAACCCAGCACCAGCATCTCCTCTTGTTTCTAAGGAAATCTCACATGTCGTATGGGCTGTCAGTGCTTCTGAATTTCCCTTCCTTTAAGGAGGCAGGATGGGAGTAAAGTCAAGATCAAGGTGTGGGAATAGCAGAAGATTACCCGGATAAATCAGGGCATGAAATAGATCGCAAGAGTGTCTGGTGCCCCACTCTGCCTAGGGTTCCGGGCCTGGGTGGGGCAACCAAATTCTTCCCCAACCCCAGGCAGCGAAGAAGGTCCAGCACCTACCACCCACTTGAAGGAGAAGACGGGTATGGGAATGGCCAGAGTTTGCCAGTCAATCACCTCTTCCTTCCAGTTTTCTGTCCCAGCTTCCACAAGTCTGTTGGAGAAGCTGTCACCTGCGCCCACCGGACTCCAGGCCCTTCACAAAGTAGAGACTAAAAGAAGAAAATTTAGCTTTCCAGGTCTCAGGCAGCCTGGGTTGCAGCTGTTTCTTCTTGAGTCCGATGTGCTGTTCGCGCTTCCGGGCTTTGACGGGTGTGTGTGTTTGTGTGCAAACACGCAAGTGCAGCACTAGGGATTCTGAATTGCACTCACCTCTGGGAGGTACCATGGCTTTGGTGTCACTTTCCCCTCCTCCTGGATCTTCACCTTAGTACCTGCCCTGAAGATAATTGTCTAAACTGGGTAGTAGAGATACAGAGGAGGTGAGAAGATTGCCAATTCTCTGTGACCTTGGGCCTCAGCTGATCAGTTTCTGTCTCAGAAATGGAGCTGGAGCAAGTTAGCCTGGACTCTGCTCCTGGGTCTGGGGTCAGTGGTGGGCTCCTTCCTCCAGTCTGCTGAAGAGTCCTCGCTCCTCCTCAGCTCTCCCTCAGCAGTGAGGGTGCTGGATGGACAGTGCTGGCCTCGAGTCACAGCCAGGCAGCACCTAGAGGCTTCTAGGCTGCAAGCCTGAGAGCTGGGCTCACTCCCTTTCTGGATCCAAGGGGCTTTCAGATGGGACCTGGGGCTTTCTCCTTTCCTGACAGGGCCTAGAGGAGTGGCCGAGTCTCTGTGGATGCCTGGGTTCCTGGTTCTGCAGGAGCCTGCTTCCTGGGGAGGAGGAGGAGTGTTGGTGAGGTTGGTGAGTGTCCAGAGCTCTCAGCCCTGACCATTCGCGGTGGCACCGGGATAGGGAACAGGAGTCTCTAAGTCGGCTCCCTTTTGCTCCGATCTCTGTTCACTCTGACCCCCACCCCCCTTTCTGGGAAGCCCAGCCTGGACGTGAGTGCTGGAGACTGAGACGGGGGAGCGGGCACCTCACTGGGGCAGGGGAACTGAAGTCTGGCTAGGTGGGGGAGGGGGCAGAACAGTCCCAAAGCCTGAGTGAGGAGGGGGCTGTGGCCTTGCTTCCTCCCGAAATGTCCCCTCTCAGACCAAACTTGAGAAGTACAGATTTTGTGGGGTTGTAGCTGGAAGTACTCAAAGCCCGGGCGGGCGGGACCGGAGCTCTCAGAGACAAGTCCGCCGAGTGGGCATCCGCGGACCGAGACCCGAGGGCAGTGGAGAGGGACAGGGCCGAGCCTGTCGCCGCTTGCCCTGGAGCTGGGGCTGGAGTCTTCCGTTAAATTCCCCTTTCTGCCTCATCTCGGGTTCTGGGTCTCGGATGCGCTCGCGCACCTGGTTGCATTCCGCGAGCTGGAGTCTCAGACGCGCGCAAAGCCTTTTCGGCGGCAGAAGCACCCCTGAGGGGCGAGGCCCGGCACCCCAGCGGCGCGGTTCCCCGCCCCAGGGCGAGAGGAGCGGGAGGGCGAGCTCAGGCCCCGGTTCCGAGACCCTCCCGGCCACGGATCCTGAGCGCCGGCGGGGCATAGCCACTTGGGGGCGCCGCTGGCCCCCAAAGTACCGGGAGCCTCCCCTCAGCTGACCAGGACTTCCCCTGAGCTAACAGAGATGACCCTGCGCTCCCCGAGGTGACCCCGCCCCACCCCGGGCTGACCCTCCTTTAGAGGCTGACTCTGCAGACCAGGACAGTCTTGCTCCAGAGCGGACAACCTAGCGCTGAAAAGGGATGACCCTGTGCCAATGGGGGTGACCCTCCTCTGAGTGGGCCTGACCCTGTGCTAACAGGGATGACCCTAAACTGATCGGGGCAGATCCAGATCTCTACTAACTGGGATGTGCCTGGGCTCCCCGGACTGGCTCTGGGCTCTCCTTCTCAAGGCGTAATTACCCTGCACAGATGAGGTCTAAGGCCTTGTCCTAGTCCCGCAGCTCTCACACCAGAGCAAGGCTGCCGGGCTCCACCCTCACACTGGTGGCTGTTTCTTTGCTCTCCCCTCTGGTCCTCTGGGGCCGTTCTGGGGGCACTTGTTTGGAGAGAGAAGACTGCCATGGCTGGGCCCATCCTACAGCTCTGGGACAAGGTGTTTACATCTGCAAGAGGGTGGCCAAGGTGCAGGGAAGGAACTGGCGCTAAGGAGGCTGGGCATCTTGGGGCCGGCACCAGGAGTGTCTTTCTGTGCCTATGTCCCTGCCCCAGCACCATGCCTCACCACACCCCACCCTCTCAGTCTACACAGGCAACTTTTCCTTGCACCTCTTCATCCTCTCTGGGGTCCAGTCTCCCTCTCTGTAAGATGAAACGAGCTGCTTCACCTGCTGGGATGTCCTTCCACAGCCACCCTCAGTCACAATTAATTTCAACAGTCTTTTATTGCCCATTTTGTGCCCCGTTCTCTGTCCCATACTGAGGATACAGTGGTGAACAAAACAGATGTTTCTTTCCCGGGGATGGCGACAGTCTAGTGGAGAAGAGAAAAATGCACAAATGCATATGCAATTAAAGCAGTGATATGGGCTTGAAGGAAGAGCATCCAGGGCTTTGAGAGAGAGGAGCTGGAGGATATGATTGAGGGGGATTTGCCCCTCAGCTCTGATAGGCTGGAGCCTGTGGGGTGGGGGGGAGAGATCATTACCCCAAACTCCATCATGTTAAACTCTGACTTCAGTCAACAGAGCTCTGACCACTGAGTTTGCCAATCACTGCAGCTACAGGAAGCCGGGAGCCCCTCCCAGTGTCATTGTCTGTCCCAGGGTTCCCAACTGAAACAGCCCTCCGGGCAACCCCCTCAGGTCCCCTCCTACCGTGGGAGCTTTCCTGTCCTTTCAAGAAATCCTGCTTTCTGGCACACCCCCCCCCAAAAAAAAACCCCAGCCCTCCTTGAATATCTCAAGGAGGATTCACCCTTCACTCAGACACCCAAAGCATCTATAAACCCCTTTTCCTCTCCCCAGGTCCTTGGCTGTGGAGGAGGCAGTCTGCCCCTCAAGTGCAGGGTGTGGAAGCTGGTTGGCTTTGGGATATGAGATCTATTCCGTTCTGAGATCTCTCTACCCAGCATGGTGTCTGGCACAATAAATGGCTGCTGATTTAAAAAATAATTCTAGGAGTCTATAAGTCTACCTTTTAATGAGTTCAAGAGCCAATGCTTCTATCGTTTGTGGGTCTGACTGTTCCTTCTTCCCCTTTCTACCTGGTTTACTCCCTACTCAAGTGTCACCCACCTCCATGCCTTCACTACTATCTCTCCCTCCCCTTAGCCTAGGATTTGGTCCTGTTCCCGGCGCTCCTAAGACTTAATGCTTTTAAAGAATTTGCCAGTTGTGGTGGCTCACACCTGTAATCCTAGCACTTTGGGAGGCTGAGGTGGGAGGATTGCTTGAGCCCAGGAATTTGAGATCAGCCTTGGCAGCATAATGAAACCTCATCTCCACAAAAAAATCAAACAATTAGCCTGGCATGGTGGTGTGCACTTGTAGTCCCAGCTAATTCGGGAGGCTGAGATAAAATACCTGAGCCCAGGAGGTTAAGGCTATGATGAGCTATGATCATGTCGCTGCACTGGAGTGATAGAGTGAGACTCCAACAACAAAACAACAGCAACATACCCAAAACAAACAAAAAAGAACTTATTATGATGCATTTTCTGGTTAGATCCACCTTCCTCACCAGGCTGGGAGCTCCTTGAGGGCAGGAGCTGAATCCAGCGCATAGCACAAGGCCTGCTACACAAGAGAATGAATCAACTTCGTGTGTAGAAGGGCTCCAAAAGCTTGTTGCATTGCCCAGAGACGAGTGGAGTTGATGTTATTCAGAAGTAGGACTCTTGGTAGAGCAACAATGATCTCTGGTGCTTGGCGAGGTGGGGAAAAGGGAGTGGGGACCCCTGAGCCCCAGTGTTGCAAGATAATTTGAAGGGAGAGAGGGGGCCTTTACTCAGCGCGTCTCTGTCCTCCAGACAAAAGGAGCTTGGGCTGGCGGAGTCATGCCCTGAGGGAGGGAGCCAGAGAGCTGCTCCCACCATCCCCATATCCCCACAGAGCAGCAGCTGTCCAGGGAGCAGGCTCTGGCTCTCCAGAACAGCGCAGAGAAGATGAATGCTCCCAGCCCAAGGACAGAGGCTCCAAGTGCTTGTTGGGGGTGGGGAGGGGTGGGAGGAGAAGGGAGGGAGTGGGTAGAGGGTGTGGCTTTCAAGGGTGTGGGACAAAGAGGCTGACTCAGCCTGGGACCCACCAGGAGGTATCATTCACCCGGTTGGAAAGGACCCATCTTGCTTTTAACCCTTTCATGACTTCTAGTCTTATCTGGCTATCTAAACTAGAGACCTAGAGGAAATATACATTGGTTGGAAATCCAGACTGGACAGAAATCGGTTTAGAGAAGGAAAATTGAGGCCCCGATGTCAGAAAGTACTAGTATTTTTCCCCCTTGGATCATACATTTTCCTTAAGCAAACTCTGTGTGGATTTGCGCTAGGCTGAGTCAGACAGTTCCTTGACCGCCTCGCTGCCTCCCAGGCAGTAGACATTTACTGGCCCTACTAAGACTGGGTATCCTTGGACTAGGGCCCCACAGTAGAAGTGGGGTGTAAGTTAGGGGTCAGGAAGGGAATTTATCCAACTTGGTGCTTCAGGTAAGGGGCAATAAATTTTGTGAGTGAGGAGGAGGCACAGGAGACTTTCTGGAGGAAGGAGCATTGAGTTGGGCCCTGAAGGGAAAATTTGGACGGAAAGGTTGGGTGTGAGAGGAGGCATCTAGGCATCCTTCCTTTATGAGCGAAGGCATTTAGGGGAGCTAAGTGTGAGTCCTAAGTTAATTTAAGCTGAAGGGTCTACCCTGCACTCTCCCTGTAGTCACACAGACTCTGCATTATAAATAGTCCTCAAGGTCTCAGTTGTTGAACAAATGAAGGTTATTTTTCACTCATCTTAGAGTCCAAATGTTGAATCAGTGGTGGTGGTAGTTGGGGTGGGGTGGGGCATTGTGTTCCATACAGTCATTCAGGGCCCATGGGCCTTCCATCTAGGGGCGTCATCTTTCTCTAGGGGAGGAGTTTCTATCCTTTTTTGTGCCATAGACCTCCTTGGGCAGATTAGTGAAGACTATGGACCTCTAAGAATAAAGATTTTTTTTTTTTGAGTTGGAGTCTCACTGTCTTCAGGCTGGAGGGCAGTAGCACGCTCACAGCCACCCCAGCGTCAACCTGCTGGGCACAGGAGATCCTTCTGCCTCAGCCTTCCAAGTGGCCAAAACTACAGTTGTGTGCTAGCACACCTGGCTAATTTTTTGATTTATTGTAGAGATGAGGTCTTGTCAAGTTGCCCAGGCTGTTCTCGAACCCATGGGCTCAGGCAATTCCCTTGCGTCGACCTCCCAAAGTGCTGGGATTACAGGCTTGAGCCACCGCGCCCAACCCAGAATAAAGATTTTTAATGGCCAGGCACAATGGCTCACTCCTGTAATCTAGCACTTTGGGAAGCCAAGGCAGGAGGATTGCTTGAGCTCAGGAGATCAAGGTTGCAGTGAGCCATGGTCAATCATGCCACTGCACTCTAGCCTGGGTGACAGAGTGGCAACATAGACTTTGTCCTGACAAAAAAATAAAAAAGTAAACCAGATGTGGTGTTATGCACCTATAGTTCCAGCTACTTGGGATACTGAGGTGGGAGGATCATTTGAGCCAGGAGGTTGAGGCTGTGGTGAGCAATGTTTAATCATGCCACTGCACTCCAGCCTGGGCAACAGAGTGAGACCTTGACTCAAAATAAATAAATAAATAAAATAAAATGAAGATTTTTAAATGCATGAAATCAAATTTACAGAATTATAAAAGAAACCAATTATATTGAGATTCAAGTATCAAAATAATTTAAAAATTTTGTGCTATAATATTTGTGTTAAAACAATTGAGTACATTTGGGACATAATAATAATATACCAGGTTAACATATAGCAGTGGGATTAATTGCAGTTTCAAAGTGTGTTCAGCATAAATGACCTTTTGATATTTCTGTTAAGCCTAACATTTTATATATATATATATATATATATATATATATATAAAACCCTGCAGTGTCTATGGCTGGCAAAATCAGATATGGGGAACACTGCTGTGGTCTCTTGTCTTCCTTCATAATTGAATAAAATGCAGAATTTGAGTTTAGAGGTTTAGGAAAATAAAGATAAAATTTTTTTTCCATCCATTGAGTCCTTGGATGTTGTGGACCCCAGCTTTAGGCCCTTGACCTCCTCCATTGGTCTAAGTTCAGTAAGCCAAAGAGGGAGAGAGAGAACAGAGGATTCTGGGGGAGATTTTTTTAAAGAGCCAGGTCTGCAGGTGACAAGTGTCACTTCTGACCACATCCTTTGGCCAGAAGCCAGTGTGTGGCTCCACCTAACTGCAAAGTAGACTGGGAAATGGAGTCTAGTTGTGAGTACTGGAAGGAGGGGAAATGGGGTTTGGCAACTACACAACATTGACTTGGCCCCTCTCCTTCTTGAGTTTTCTGTTCCATTCAGTTTTTTTTTTTTCCTTTTGTTTTTTGAGTCAGGATCTCACTCTGTCACCCAGGCTGGAGTGCAGTGGCTCTATCACGGCTCACTGCAACCTTGACCTCTTGGGTGCAGGCTATCCTTCTGCCTCAACCTCCCAAGTAGCCGGGACTACAGGCACATACCACCACACCTGACTAAGTTTTTGATTTTTTTGTAGAGATAAGGCCTTACTATGTTGCCCAGGCTGATCTTGAACTCCTGGACTAAAGTGATTCTCCCATCTTGGCCTCCCCAAGTGATGGGATCATAGGTGTGAGCCACCACACCTGGCCTCCATTCAGTGTTTTAAAGATGCAGATGTAAGTCTGTGACTAGCTTTTTTGGGAAACACAGAGGGCACGTCTGTAGCTTGGAAAGGAGAGAAAGGAGAACAGAGATTCCAAGTCTGGTAGGTCCAGTTCAGGAAGCACAGATATGTCTGGGCTCCAAGCTATGCTGAGTGACTCCTAGAGCCAAGTACCCCCTCCTCACTCCTGCTTCCCCCCGCCACCCCATTCCACCCTATGCAGAGAGGTTACTCAGAGCAGCCTTGGCTCCCAGCAAGCCATGGGATCCCAGATGGAGACCTGCCCTGTGGACAGCACTCTTCCATCTGCACCTCTTTCTCATCACCAGATTCCACTGGAGATGATCCTTCTTTGACATGGGGGTAGAGGTTGGGGGTGGTGGCTCAGCCTGTAATCCCAGCACTTTGGGAGGCCAAGGTGAGAGGATTGCCTGACCCTGGGGGCTCGAGACCAACCTGGGCAACTTGGTGAGACCTCGTCTCTACAATAAATCACAAAAACTAGCCGGGTGTGGTGGCATGCGCCTGTAGTTCCAGCTACTTGGAAGGCTGAGGCGAAAGCCTCACCTGAGCCCAGCAGGTCAAGGCTGCAGTGGCCATGAGTGTGCCACTGCACTCCAGCCTGGGTGACAAGAGTGAGACTCCAAATCAAAAAAAAAAAAAAAGAAAGAAAGAAAATTGGGGTACAAGAGTGCATGAAGAAGCCTCCTAGGAGTATGTGTGGAAGGGAGAGCAATAAGATCACGCTTGCCATAGCATTGTCCCTGGGTAAAGTCACCTGGGGTCACTGATCATAACCAAGACTTCAGCCAAAAGCACCTGACATGTAACAAGTGCTCAGTAAATAAGTGTTGAGTTGATTGATTGAATGACCCTCTTTCCCCGGAGGTGTCTTGCCCTCTTATTGCCTTTGTCCTCATTCCTCTGTCCAGCCACCTGTCTCTCAGTTAGTCTGTCAGTAATCTTTCCCCCTCAGCTGACTCAAATCCTTTGTGGAGTATAGCCATTATGGAAAACATTTTGGAGGTGCCTAAAAAAATTAAAAATAGAACTACCACATGATCCAGCAATCCCACTATTGGGTGTATGTATAGCCAAAGGAAATGAAATCAGTGTGTGGAAGAAGTATCTGCACTGCCATGTTTATCGCAGCATTATTCACCATAACCAAGATACAGATCAACCCAAATGTCCATCAGCGGATGAATGGATAAAGAAATTGTGGTATATATACATAACAGAATAGTATTCAGTCATAGGAGAGAATACAATCCTTTTGCAACCGCATGGGTGAATCTGGAGGACATTATGTTAAGTGACATAAACCAGGCACAGAAAGACAAACACCGCATGATCTCACTCATATGTGGAGTGAAATTCTCTGTGGAAAAAAGCAGGACACACAAGCACATGCAAGTATTCATAATAATAAAATCTCCATATTGATAGATAGCTACTCATGGCCATGTCCACCTGGTGTCTTGTGCCTTCTCCCTGCTGGCGATCTTGATCAGCATAGAGGCGCACAGACATTGCTGGAAGGCATTTTTACGCCCACTGCCTTATTTAGTCTCCACGGTGTCTCAGGATGGGCATTTGGAGCCACTATTTTCCAGATGAGACTCAGTGATGTTCTGTGGCTACTGCTGGGTTGCACCAGAAATAGCAGCATCAGAACTTGAATTGGATCTTCTGAAACCTTGGGTCTGAGTGCTTCCCTGCCCCAACTCAAAGGTTTGCTGTCCCCTCCCCCTTCCCCTCACCTCAGTCAGGTCCTTTTGTGGTCGGATGGGGAGGTATATTCACCCCTCCCCTGTTCTGCAACTCTAGGCCCAGGGGGCACTTCCTCTCCCAAAGCTGCAGACAGAGGTACAGGGCAGGACCTGCCTTTCATCAGTGACTGCTAAAGCTGCAGGAGAGACTCCCCTGTCCTGAGTCCCTTTGTGGCTCCTGCTGCAAGAGACACTCCTGTCATATATCTCTGAACACAACCCCAGGTCTCCTTTTTGGGCCTCAGCCTTCCCGTCCATCCTACCCAGACATTCTTTCTCCTCCCTTGTTATTTCTTTCCCCAGATATCTTCTGGCCTATTTCCGTGCCTAGCCTAAGTCTCCCTGTCTGGTGCAGGGCCAAACCTCCATGGGAGGGCAGCTCTGCAGGGTACCTTCTCAGCTCGGGCTCACTCTGTTGCCAGTGCTCCATGGAGCATCCTAGGTACCCTTACCTCAGCACCTCACAGACTAGGGGATCCAGGAGGGCCCCAGAGGGGCTGGCAACCTGCATATCCTCAGGCCCTCTGCTGGTCAGCTTCCAATGCTGTGGCCATCTTCATGATGGTTGCAGACGAGCACACATTCCCGAATATATTCTCTTCTGGCCGATAGGCTTGGTTTCTTCCTCTGCCATCACAGCCTTTACCCCATCTCATTCCTCTCCCTTATCCTCAGCTCCCTCTCTTCTTTCTGACCATGGTCATGGCTATATTAATAGTGAGCGGCATGGGGATTTGTTTTGATGTGTGTGCTCTTGGATATCTTGCAGAGGGCAGCCCCCCTCTGCAAAGAGTGCCTGGGGAGAGGGCTGGCAACAGAGCCGAAGTGCTGGGTCTGCTCGGTGCAATAGATATATAGAGTCAGACATGCTAGTGGGTGAGTGCATGCACCCCTCAACCCCCCACCCCCATCCCACCCCATGACACACACAGGCTGGAACATAGACGCAGAGTCAGGGGCTGAGGTGAATACTCTGGGAGGTAAACACACACACATCCCAGTACACCCAAGGGAAAATTGCACTTAGCACAAGCAAATGAACAAATGTGTTTGGTGTTTATCTGGTTACCCTAATGCAGAGTTGAGCGTGTGGATCATTTTCCAACAAATAATTATGTGGGGAGAGCATATTTTCTGGGACTGTGTTTGGGGTGGGCATGCCTAGCAATCAGTCACTTGTGAATACCGTGTCTGCAGCCATTATCTCCTAGTGTCTTGTGTGCTGATGACAAGAGGCGTGTGAACTGGGGGAGGCTGGGGGTCTGTGACACACTTCATGTGTGTTGATGGATGTGTTTGAAACAGCAAGCCGGGATTGTTCTGTGAGGGTGGCTGTGTGTGGAGGTGTCTGTGTGTCATGGTGTATTGGTGTGCGTGTGCACACATGTACATGCCTGCGGCCAGCAGGAGAGGTGTGCAAGCCTCAGAAGCAGTGGAGAGGCAGCCAGCCTGGCTCTTGGGAGAGACACTCATGTATGAAGAGCTCAGCGCTCCAAAGCGGCTGTTTAACAACTTGAGCATCAAATTATAGCCCACGTGGTCAGAGGTGTCAGCGGTTGCTGGTTGCTGTAAATACTTCAGTGCAATTGACAACAGCTTGTAGAGGGCTAAGTGAGCAGGGGAGGGGGCAGAGGGAGGGGTAGCGCCTCCCACAGGGACCCTCTGCACTGCAGTCCTGTCTCTACTGGATCTGGTGCTGGTGGGAAGGTGGATAAGGGGTGAGGAGCGTGGGTCTGTAATGGGGTGGGCTTCAGAGCCAGACCAGTTCCAAATAATCCATGATTTACAGCTGAATAACCTTGGGCAAATGACTTTCCTACCCTGTGCCTCAGTTTCTCTATCTGAAAAATAACAGTAAGGATCATAATACCTCACGAGATCTGTGCCTCGGTTTCTCTATCTGAAAAACAACAACAAGGCTCATAATACCCCAAGAGACTTTTGTGAGGAATGATAGGAACTTGTTTCATCTGAAAGCACTTGTTGAAGTTATACAGACATTAGCTTTTATTGCCTTGTGCAGGATAATGTGTGGGAATTAACAGTGCCTCTCACGCTGGAGGCCCTCCGTAAATGTTAGCTAATGTTGTTAGCCTATTACTATTGCTTTTGTCCTCATAAGCCTGGACCCAGAGCTGGAGATACCACAGCCCTTCCAAATATGCGTGGAAAAAAGACTTCCCAGAGGGTAGCCAGTGGGTCTTTGTGGGCTTTCAGAGATGATGGCTTTAGTTTCCAGTCTCTCAGAGAATCCTGCTGGACAGGATCTGAGACTGAGAAAGTGTGCCCGGGGAGCTCTCACTGTCGATCTGCCTGCCTTCATTAGTACCTTGGCTGCGTTCTTAAAAAATCATGTGTAAATGGATTTTTGCAAACTCAATCCCATTTAAAATGCACTCTCAGGGCTGAGGGCTTAAAGGGACCCTGTGGTGAATTCTTTTGTAAAGCAAAGAATCTCCTGAATATATCTATTTTGTAAGTAGCAATAGTCAGGATTTCTTGAGTGCTTACTATGTGCCAAGTATCCAGCATCCATTATTTAATGATAGCCCCCAAACAAACCTGGGGGGGCAGTATTAGAATTTTCCAGAAGAAGTAATAGATGCACAGAGAGTGGCACACACCTCCCACCATTGCACAGCTTGTGTGTGACAGAGCTGGGATGGGACACATGTCTAGCTCATGTGGAATCCCAGGCTCTTTCAGCTGTGCCTCCCCTTGCCCTGTCCTTCCTCATCTGCTTTTTTCCACAAGTACATAGGAATCTATTTTGCATATGCTACAAAGAGGGTAGCTCTCAGCACTTTGGGAGGCTGAGGCAAGAGAATTGCTCATGCCTAGGAGAACAGCCTGGACAAAATAGCAATAACTTGTCTCTACCAAAAAAAAAAAAAAAAAAGGATAGTTTTAAGGCTATTGTAATCAATAGTCACCCAAACCACAAAGACTTCAGTGGTATTTAAAAAGTAGGAGCAGTACCTCTGAATTTTTGAAACCACTTGTTAGAAATTTTCTTCTAATGAACATTTTCTAACACATGCAAAAGTACAGAGAACAGCACGATGAACCCCTTGCATACCCACCACTTAGATTCAGCTATTATGGAGATTTTACTCATGTATCTTTGACCTTTTTTGAGATTCCATTTTAATTTCATAAGATAGGGCGAGTTACATCATTTGCACTGGTATTCTGATCATCCATTGAACGATACCCATGGAGGTGTTTTGCTTTTCTTCAGTAGAACTTGATATGTTATATATTGTAGGCAAATGTCTTTTCCTACATTTCTGTGGGAAGTCACTGCAAGATCCTTCTAGGTCTTGCTGCGTTATTGCTGGCTCCCTCATGCACTGCGCTCAGTGTTCCCGATCAGAGCCTTTCGAGGAAGGAGGTCCCTATCAAGCGGAAGGGACCAAGTTCTCCAGCAGCCCCATTCTCCATGGCTTGAGTCATTCCATGATCATCAGAGCATTTATTTCCTATTGTAAGGATGCAGTGAATCTCTCTGTTTCTTCTCCTCAAGCTCATACTTGTGATAATAGTTAGGCATAATCATATGACCCTCTGCAACTTTCCATTCTCCTCAAGGACCCCTTTCTTAATGCTCTAGTGAGTGTCCTGCTTCTCTTCCAGTGATTGGCTTTTGGATGTTGCAGTCACCCATGCTGAGTTCTGCCTGCAGGGATGGTGCCTTGGACAGTTATGTGCCTAGAAGCAGCAGGGGAGCTTTCTTCCATCTCGAAGTAAGCCACGGCTTCCAGGGGTGTTTTGCTTCTTCATGACATCTGGACCGTCGGTCTCAGGTCTGCTGAGTGGGTCTTGAGCACTCTCTGCAGGTGGTTGTGGGTGCTGGGGGTTCTAAGCCCACGTTTACAGAGGAGGTGAGTCCTCATACCATGATACTTGCCTTTCTGATGTGGGGCCAAGTGCTTGGCCACCTAGGACTATGGATCCTAGAGCAGTTGGCTGAGCAGAGAGGATCATCTTCAGCGTGGTGGATGGCTCCCATGCACAGGGTGGACCTCTCTGAAGCGGCCTGAGTGCACATCTCGTGGGATCATCGTAGGAGCCTGGTGGGTGGAGCAAGGTCACATTACATCTTGTAAACTATGTCACCACTTCACCTATTTCCCACCAGCACAGAGACCTGCCCATCCTTTTAAAAATAGGCCTAGCAGGTCCAGGCACAGTGACTCACGCCTGTAATCCCAGCATTTGGGGAGGCTGAGGTGGGGGGATCCCTTGAGCCCAGGAGTTCGAGAGCAGCCTGGGCAACATAGCAAGACCTCGTCCCTACAAAAAAATAAAAAAAATTTGCTGGATGTGGTAGTGAATGACTGTAGTCCCAGCTACTTGCGAGGTTGAGGCTGAAGGATAACCAGAGCCCACGAGGTTGGGGCTGCAGTGAGCCAGGATCATGCATTCCAGCCTGGGCAACAGAGTGAGACCCCTGATTCAGGAAAAAAAAAAAGGTCTAGCAGTCACTTCCCCTGAGGAGCTGACACTTCAGGAAAGGTGAATCATTTGTCCAAGAGTTGGAGACACAGTTGCTTCTCTGACTGGTTTCTTATTATCCTTGTGAGATACTCTCCCCTCCTCAGTGCTTGTTGAAATTACAGCATTTGATTTGGCTTCTAAATGCACAATACAAAGAACACCTCCTTTTAAATGCACTCTACAAAGAACACTGCCTTATACTGATTTGGCCCCTTTCCACACTAAATTTCTTTGTCTCACCAAATTATTATTATTATTATTTTTGAGTTGGAGTCTCACTCTGTCGCCCAGACTGGAGTGCAGTGGCCGATCCCAGCCACCACAGCCTCGACCTGCTGGGCTCCAGCGATCCTTCCACCTCAGCCTTCCAAGTAGCTGGAACTACAGGCGCGCGCTACCATGCCCGGCTGATTTTTTGATTTATTGTAGAGATGGGGTCTCGCCAAGTTGCCCAGGCGCGTCTTGAACCCGCGGGCTCAGGCAATCCACTCACCTCGGCCTCCCAAAGCGCGGGATTACAGGCTGAGCCACCGAGCCCGGCTCACCAAATTATTTTGACCAGCAGTCATTACTGAAAAATTTCGTTGCTCCAATTCCTGAACAATTTAGGGAGCAGTAAATGGAGAGATGGTTTTTGCTGGCGGAGGCTGTACCTGTTTGCCATACTGTTTTGTCCGTCAAGCAACCCATTTACAAACTACTCAAATGATCTCAAAAGACTACCCAAGGTCATAATTTTGAGCAAAGTAAAACAGTTACAAATGATCTGACTTGCACCATAAGAATGGCACTCAGCACAAACTTCTGGATCTGTAAAGCTGACACAGAGGCATGCCGCATCAGAAGTGCCCTGTGAATGTGGGGCTTTACTGAAGGGCTGTCAGCTTTGCTGCAGTGTGGCACACGGTGGATGTGATGGTCTTCGTGTGGCACACTGGGCCAAGTGGAAGGGGAAGTGCAGGTCAGAGGCCCCGAGGATGTGGGGTCAGCGATGACACCCACTGTGGTAGGTGCAAGGTTGAGACTCAGTGCAGGGCTGCTCACAGAGAAGCCCATAACCCCAGTGAGGAATAGTCTAAAGCAGTGATCCCTAACCTTTTTGGCATTGAGGACCAGTTTCCTAGAAGACAATTTTTTTCAAGGCCGGGGGGTGGAAATGTTTTCAGGATGATTCAAGTGCATAACATTTATTGTGTACTTTGTTTTTATTATTACATTGTAATATACCATGAAATAATTATACAAGTCACCATTAAAAAAAAGAGAGAGGCATAGACAGAAGTGGGAGATAAAATAATGGGCGGGCCATGCATGGACTAAAATAAGTTTCTGTATAACTGAAATACATCAACTCATTTGTCATTCACTGATAAGGTTTTGATATGAGTCTGCAAACAATTGATTTATTATGGACTCTGTGCAGTCACACCACACTGCTAATGTCAGTCTGTATTTGTAGTCACTCCCCAGTGCTGGCATCACCGCCTCAGCTCCACCTCAGATCATTTGGCACTAGATTCTCATAAGGAGCATGCAACCTAGATCCCTCGCATACACAGTTCACAATAGGGTTTGAGCTCCTATGAGACTCTAATGCTGCCACTGATCTGACAGAAGACGGAGCTCAGTGCGGTAACCCAAGTGATGGGGAAAGGATATAAATACAGATTAAGCTTCGCTTGCTTGCCCACGGCTTACCTCCTGCTGTGTGGCCAGGTTCCTGGTCTAGAGGACAGGAAGATTATGTAAGTTTCCCTGGAGGAGGTGGGCATTGGCTGAAGTCCCTAAAGATTTAAGAGAAAGGCTGGGTGTGGTAGCTCATGCTTATAATCCCAGAACTTTGGGAGGCCGAAGCAGGAGGATCCCTTGAGCCAGGAGTTTGACACCAGCCTGGACAACATAGTGAGACCTCATCTCTACAGAAAATAAGAAAATTACCTGGGTGTGGTGGCACATGCCTGTAGTTCCAGCTACTTGGGTGGCTGAGGCAAGAGGAATGCCTGAGCCCAGGAGTTGAAGCTGTGGTGGAATCATGATTGTGCCACTGCAGTCCAGCCTGGGCAACAGAATGAGACCCTGACTCAAAGGGGATTTAAGATAATTTTCCTAAACGGAGATGGTGGTGGAAATGGTTACTGAGTGTGGCTCTAGGTGATGGTGGCACCATCCAGGCAGAGGAAAGGTCAGAAAAGGGGTGACGGGAAAGGCAGTTTGCAGTTGGTATCTCCTTTTTTGTGACTGTTTTGGGAGCAGGGACCCTATCTGCTTCCCACTGTATCTCTGGCACCTAGCAAATTCTCAGTCAGGTGATAGTCTCTACAGGGCCTTGAAGAGTGGATAAAGGCAGAGGAGGAGGGAGGGCATTCCTGGAGGAGAAAAACATGTGGGCGAAGGCACAGAGGTAGGAAAGCATGAAACATGTGTGGGGATCAATGAGGAGCCTGGTTTGTCTGGAAAAAAGGGCTTGTGCCAGAGAGCTGTGGGCGATGGGGTTGGAAGGTGGGCAGGAATGCTACATTTTCCAGGTTGGAGTTGAGGCCACAGCAGTAATTCCCTGCAGAAGGGAAGGGGGAAGGGTTGGGCCGCAGAGGGGTTTGCTGTGTGGCCCATGGCAGCATGGGGGTGGGTGGGCAGGAGCGGTGGCCACCTCTGTGAGTTTTTGTCCAGCTCCTTGTCTCTTCTGGTGTTGTGAAACTGGGAGTTCAGGGAAAGGCCCTAAGTGTCCTTTTCCTCTATGGGCAGGGAAATAGACACACACACACACACACACACACACACACACACACACACACACACACCCCAATCCTGAGAATGGTTATTTTTCCATTTCTCAAGAGCCAGAAAAAAGCTGAAGGTATAAAGTTCACAACTGGCAGGGCTGAAGGGCAGACAGGGGAAGGGCTGAGGATCTTTGAGTTTTGTAAACTGTGGCAACCGTTGGGAGCTGGAGAAAAAAAGTAGAATTTCCATGAAGCATCCAGCTGTGGCCTGTGGAAGACTCTGTGGAGTTTCTGGAGGAGGGTGTGTGCTTTCTCTTGGTGAAGCCTTGGCTCCGCTGGGGGTAGGCATCTGTGCCCATTAAAACCCTCTTCAGGCTGGGCAAATGAGGCCCTAGGTGCCAGAGCTGGAAGCACCTGGCCCTACAGCCAAAGCTGCACTGCCTGTTCAAACCCTGACTCTATGGCCTGCCAGCTCTGTGACCTTGAACAGGCCATTTAACCTCCCGGTGCCTCCCCTTCTTGTCTATAAAACAGGAGTAATGACATCCACCTGCCAGGGCTTAGGACAATTACATGAGCTAATGCTTGCTTAGAACAAGGCACACGGTAACCACACAGTACATGTTGGTTGTTATTATTGAGAAAGTGGAGGTCAGAGAAGGAAGGGGTATGATGAGATTCCACGCAGGCAGGCTGAGCTGGGACTAGAATTGCCTCCCTTTTTTTTTTTTTGAGTTGGAGTCTCACTCTGTTGCCCAGACTGGAGTGCTGTGGCACGCTCCCGGCCACCGCAGCCTCGCCCTACTGGGCTCCGGCGACCCTTCTGCCTCAGCCTTCCAAGTAGCTGAAACTACAGGCGTGCGCTACCATGCCCAGCTAATTTTTGATTTATTGTAGAGACGAGGTCTTGCCAAGTTGCCCAGGTGGGTCTCGAACCTGCGGGCTCAGGCAATCCACTTGTAGAATGGCCTCCTTTAGGTCCCCAGTACTTCCTGTATATCCTGACTAAGATGTTAAAAAAAACCCCGGAATTATCTTGTGAATGGTGGGCCCCTTGTAGTGCAGGCTTCTTCTGCTAGGTAAGTGTTCTAGGAACCCACTGGCATCAATGTACCAGCTAGCATTGTAGTGAGAGAGGCTGCTTTTGGCTTCAGTGATTTTTATTTTTTTTTTGAGATTCTTTCAATGCATTTGCCCATTTCATGATGGGTGATTTACGAGTGTAGCTTCCCACACCACACTGAATGTTCAGCAGTTTTTGACCAAAAACAGCATGACCTCCATGCTCCACCCTCCATATTCAACTAATTGCTCACCGAGCGACTTTTTTTTTTTGTCAAAGAGAAATGTTTTGCCAACGTGGAAGAGGTGAAACAAAAAACGGCAGAAGCACTGAAAGATATCAAAATTGATGAGTTCAAAAACTGTTGATGGAGTAGATTGAAAGATGGGGGCTAATCGAATTGATAATTTCGCAACTCTGTGTCCCTTCATCCTCCCTACCTCTCCCATCCACCAGCTGCCCTTCACCTAAGCCTAGGTGCTGCCTCATCTAGGAAGTCTTCTTGGTTCCTTCTGCCAAGCTCTGGTCATGTCAGACTCACATGGACTGGCACTTCTGTGTGGCCTTGGTCTAGGACGTGTGTGCCTACATTTGTCCTTTCAAATACCCTCATTTCTCACCACATTCCTTCCTCCCTCTGCCCACCCCCTGACCCAATGCGTGTCTGTGGGTTACACCCCGGCTGTCATTGGTGGCTGTGGACCAGAGCCACACTGACAGCCACCACATCTCCCAGATTCTTCGGGACAATACCTATGTCACATGCTCCATTCTGTTGTTACTCTGTTCCCTAGAGCGGGAGTTAGCAGGTGTGCTGAATGGCAGGTAGGAAAACCCTGTCACTATGGCTGTGCAGCTTCCAGCTGAGGTAGTTGCAGGGTGCCAAACCGGAGTTTCATCTTTGAAAATTTTCAGTGAAATAAGCACGTATGTAGTCATTCTTTAAATGTGAGTTATCTTCAAATGTAAACATTTACTGTCACCATTACTATTATTAATAGGGTCTCTCTATCTCCTTCAAGATGAGAAATTATCTTCTCTATCAACCTAGAGGCCTTCTCTTCCCATATCTCCTTACAGGTGAGTAGGTTCCTCTTCCACACGAGGGTCAGCCACTCATCTACATTTACTCCTCAATAGGCCTGCCTGTTTCCCTCCTTCCCTCCCTCCTGCCCTCTCTTCTTTTCCTCCATCATATATGCTGATCCATCCACCAGCAACCCCCCCATTTGCCCATTTAGATCTCCCGTATTTATAAAAATGACAAGCTAGATGGCAAATCTGATTTTCCTTCCACCCATCCCTCCACCCTTCGCCATCTCCTTTCTATAGCATTTCTTCACCTTAGCTGTCCAATTTATCCCCAATCTCTCAGCTTTACAATTTGTAACTGTCCCTTTGAAACTGTAGGTACCTTCTGCAAAGCATCTATAACCACCTTTTACATTTATTATTTATTATCATTTTTATGAGACATGGTCTCACTGCCACCCAGGCTGTATGCAGTGGCACAATCACGACTTACTGCAGCCTCGATTTCATGGGCTCAGGTGATTATCTGGTCTCAGCCTCCTGAGTAGCTGGAACTATGGGCACCCACCACCATGTCTAGCTTACTTTCTGATTCTTGTAGAGAAAAGGTCTTTTTGTGTTGCCCAGGCTGGTCTTAAACTCCTGGGCCCAAGCATTCCACCTACCTCAGCCTCCTAAAGGACTAGAACTATAGGCGTGAGCCACGGTGCCAGGCCTATAACTACCTTTTTTCTTTTTTTAGCTCAGAGGGTTTTTCCAGACTCTGCAGTTGTCCTTCTACTGGGAACATCCTTTACCTTGTTTGCTTTAATCTGACTGTCTCGTATTGGAATTCTCCCTCTCTGCCTGGCCCCTTTGTATTCCAAACATACTTTAATGTCTTGTCTCAGACTATTTCCTCTATCTGGAATGCTCTTCTCTGCTCCCTGTTCTATTGGTGATCTTCTTTTTATTTATTTTTATTTTTGAGTTGGAGTCTCACTCCATCGCCCAGACTGGAGTACGGGGGCACACTCATGGCCATCCCAGCGTCGACCTGCTGGGCTCCAGCGATCCTTCCACCTCAGCCTTCCAAGTAGCTGGAACTACCGGCTTGCACTACCACACCTGGCTAATTTTTGACTTATTGTAGAGACGAGGTCTCGCCAAGTTGCCTGGGCTGATCTTGAACCTGTGGGCTCAGGCAGTCCACTCGCCTGGGCCTCCCAAAGTGCTGGGATTACAGGCTGAGCCACCGAGCCCGGCCTGATGACCTTCTTTTTATTCTTCAGGAATTCAGTTCACATGTCACTCTCTTCCACATCTTTCCCTATCTCTTTCCCAGCTGACTAATAATTCCCTTCTCTGTGCTTCCACAACAATTTGTACATCTCTCTGGCATAGCACACACCCTGCTGCATTTTAATTAATTGCTTGCTTGTCTGCCTTGCTGGCTAAAGGGAGCAACCTAACCCATCCCTGCATCTCTGGCACCCGGCACAGAGCTAAGCTAGAAGTATCATTTATTGGTCAGTCTGTCTGTCTATCTATGTCTATCTTTCCTTTCTTCTTCCTTTCCTTCTTTATTTTTATCAATCATCTATCAATTATTTATCATCTCCCCTCTAACTCTGTAACCTATATGTCTATTACCTATCAATCACTTGTCATCTACCAATCCAATCTCTGTATTTATTATCTGCCGATCGCTTATCATCCACCTACCCATCTAATTTATTGACTGAATATTTGAATCATGCTGTGGGTGAATGCTTCTCTTACCACTGTGGTCCCCGTGACCTGTTCACATCCCATTCTTCCTCGAAACTTTGCTCAAGTACTTGCTTCATAAAGTGTCCTTGATTTCTCTATTCTAGTCAGAATTTCCCACTTCCAGTTCTAATTTTCCCTGTGCTTTGTTGAAGGGAAGATTGTGAGGGGAACTGGGAACAGGTAGTATGTGGAGACTGATGGGTGCTTCTCCCTGGGCTCTGTCATAGCTGTGTATCCTGATGCAGGACCTGTTCAGCCTGGGATCCTTGGTCTTTGGGAATCCAGCCCCAGCCCATGCCCCAGGTGATCTAGGCAAGCTAAGAGAGGAGCTTTCAGAAGCCCTGAGAAAAGGCTGGCCATTTCCAGGAGAGGAGGGACAAGTTTAACTAGTGAACTGCCCAAGAAGATGGGCCCTGACTAGGGGACTTATGTAAATAAGAAGCAAATTGAATGCAAATATTATGCAAATACACATGTGGTTCTCCTGATTGCTTCTTTGAGGGGGGCCCTTGGCAAGCTTCTTGCCTGGGTTGCTGGGTACACAATGAGCAGCCCCCCCATCTCAGCCCCCACTCCTGCAAGGCCCATTATCTTGATTTGTGACTGCAGCCACAGCCACCAGCCATTGCTTCTGCAGTGAGTAGGTGGGGCCAGGGTTTCCTAGCATCCTCTCCTCTGAGGTGGAGGTGGCTTGTGTCTCCCCATCAGCCTGGGGCTCCCTGAGGGAAAATGGGGGTAGGAAAACTGAGGGAGGTTTATCGCCACCCTAGCGAGTCCCTTGAGGGTATATATAGGAAGAGAGGCAGCCATTCCTTCTCCATGGTTGTCTCAGCAAGGGCCACTTTCAGGCCAGGGATCCAGCTGTGTAGAGCAGGGAGGTGAGGGGCTGGGGGCTGGTCAGGGAGGAGTGTCCACATTTCTAGAAAGAATAAGATGAACTGGGCATCCAAGAGAGCAGGAGGGATTCTGGTTACCCAGAAAGGCCATTTTTAATGTTAGGAGAATAAATTATAGTCAGAAGAATAGTAGGCGGTGGAGTTTATAATCATGACTTTTTAAATAAAGAAATTAAAAATTGGTCACTTCTGGGTGGTTCGTGGCTCACTGGGGTAAAGGCAACTGGAGTTTACCTTTTGTAACCTATTCTTTCATTGAATTTCTTTTTTTTTTTTTTTTTGGAGTCAGGGTCTCACTCTATCACCCACCCAGGCTGGAGTGCAGTGGCATGATCATGGCTCACTGAAGCCTCAAACTCCTGGGTACCAGCAGTCCTCCCACCTCAGCCTTCCAAGTAGCTGGGATTACAAGCACACACCCACCATGCCCAGCTAATTTTTGGATTTCTTAAAGAAGCGAGGTTTCACTATATTTGTTATAGATGTGAGGTCCAGACAGGTCTTGTACTCCTGGGCTCAAGCAATCCTCCAACCTCAGCCTCCCAAAGTGCAGAGATTACAGTCATGCACCATTGTGCTCAGCTCATTTGAGTTCTTTTTGTTTTTTATTTTGTTTTTTATTTTGTTTTGAGTTGGAGTCTCACTCTATCACCCAGGCTGGAGTGCAGTGGCATGCTTATGGCCACCACAGCCTTGACTTGCTGGGCTCAGGTGATCCTTCTGCCTCAGCCTTCCAAGTAGCTGGAACTACAGGTGCGTGCCACAACGCCTGACTAATTTTTTTATTTATCGTAAGGAAAAGGTCTTGCCAAGTTGCCCAGGCTGGTCTCAAACTCCTGGACTCAGGCAATCCTCTTGCCTCCACCTCTTAAAGTGCTAGGATTACAGGTGAGAGCCACTGCATCCAGTTCGAGTTCTTTTTGAATACACAGTCTGTTTCAATCACATTGCTAGGTGCCAGATATCACCCCATCACTCTTTGGCCACTCTGTAATTCTGGTAACGTGACTGATTTCTATACACATGGTGCAGAGCCTGGCACACAGAGCTCCTTGGGTGTTTCTTTTTTTTTTTTTTTTGAGTTGGAGTCTCATTGTTACCCAGACTGGAGTACAGTGGCCGCTCCCAGCCACTGCAGCCTCGACCTGCTTGGCTCCGGCGATCCTTCCGCTTCAGCCTTCCAAGTAGCGCATGCTACCACGCCCAGCTAATTTTTTGATTTATTGTAGAGATGAGGTCTCGTCAAGTTGCCCAAGTGGGTCTCAAACCCACGGGCTCAGGCAATTCACTCATCTCAGCCTCCCAAAGCGTGGGATTACAGGCTGAGCCACCGAGCCCGGCTTGGGCATTTCTTACTCAACATATAAACCCACTAACTCCTTCATTTTTTTTTTGCCCTGAAAATGTTCAGCTCAGTTTAGCCAACCTTTTCTGAATACCTACTATGTGCCAGGCTCTAATGAGCTCTGGAGAGACACTGAGGAATGAGACACAAGGTAAGATGCACAGTCAGAGGAGGTTGAGACCATGAGTCCCTACAGTCACCCCAGACTAGGACACGTGGGAGGTGTGCCCCAACCTGGGCACTGGGGTGGTCTCCTGAGGGAGGCAGTGCCCTGAGCTGAATCTGGAAGGCGTATGGAAGCTATCCGAATGGGGAGGAGGGGGAAAGGCATTCCTGGCTGAGGGAACAGCATGTAGGAAGGCACAAAGGTGGGAAGCGGCCCAGAATGTGAGGACGGTAACAGAAGGTGTTATTAGGGCATCAAGCAGATGGCATGTGTCGGGAGATGCAGACTGTCCTCAGGGGCCTGTACAGTCACGGAACCCACTTCATCTTCCTCTCCCTGGGCTAGGGAAGGGAGTACTGGTGAATTAAGAAGGGGCAAGATGGTCAGACTTGGGCTTAGACCATCACCTTAGCTGCCATGTGAAGAGAAGATTATAATGCCCCAGGCAGAAGGGACAGTGCATGGGCTAGGGTGGCACTATGGAGGTGAGGCCATGGAGGTATTTGGGAACTCCTTGGAATAGGCATTGCTAGGGCTTGGCCACCCATTGGTGTGGGGTATAAGAGAGTGGGAGGAGTTGGGTTTCTGGCTGGGGTGATCTACAGGACAGTGAGGAATCCTGAGGGGGAGGATAGGTTTAGTGTTAATATGCTGAGCTTAAGGTGTTTGTGAAACAATGGGAGGGGGACCCAAAAGGCCTCTTCTGGGCCTCTCTAGACAAGAGATAGAGAGTTGGAAGGGGCAGAGCAGAATGTAGCTGTGGCAGTCGGGGTGTCTGAGATGGTGGGCCTTGGGACTCTGGTCCTTATCCATCTAGATCCACCATTCTCCAGAGCTTCTCATGGGTTTCTGGTTATGGAAGCCGCAGCCTTATCTGAGGAATTGTTTCCCACAGAGGGAGGAAACCCAGAGAAGGCACCTGGAATAGGACTTGGAATTCTTGGGTGGAGTTTATACTAGAACCCCTATCTTGGCTGAGATGTTTTATTTACACAGAAAAAAAAAGATTGTTTTTCCTGAGGGGGAACAGCTCAAGTCATTTCCAAAAAAGAGGGTCACCTCCTCCTCTGAGCCAGAGAGTAGGGCTCCTCAGCACAGTCTGGCTCCTGGGCCAAGCGTAAATGAGTCAGTCCCCACTGGCTCTCTCCATAGTCCAGGGTTTGTCTTTAATTAGGGGGACAATTGCTTGGCTCAATGGTTGGGGCTTCCAGCCAACAAGTCTGCCCTCTGGCAGATCCAACATGTCCTGAGAATCTTCTCTAGGTGTGTACCCGAGTCAGGCCTCCTGGCTTTCTCTTCCCAAGGGGACAAGGTGTAGGGCAAACTAGAATGAGACGTTGGGGTGGGCGGTGTGGAAACACCTTCCATGATCACATCTGGGCATTAGCGAGTGTTTCCCTGAGAATCTGGAGCTGATAAGCGCAGAGTCAGGCTGGACCAGAGCCCTAAAAATCTGTATCATTCAGCTCCAGGAGGGTGCAGTGGGTAAGCCCTTATTTTACAGGGATCTGGGGGATGGGGGGACTTTTCTTAAGGTCACACAGAAAGCCAGTGACAGACTGCTCTCCTATTGAGTTTAGCTTGCTGGCTTCTTTGTCCAGTGGCCTTAATCTGAGGAAAAAATGGATAAATGACATGATGGCAGACTGGGCCTAGGGCTCAGCACTTAGGAGGCCATTTTCCCAGCAGACAGTTGTGTTCACACCTGCAGACAAGTTTCTTTTCCTCCTCTTTTCTCAACGGGTTGCTTGTGTAGACAGAACCTTTGCCTGTTCTGTCTGTTGTTCGTTCCTGTCAGCTAGTCAAGCTGCTAAAAGGAGAGGCTTCGAAAGGCTTAGTAATCTACAAAGACCTTTGTTATTGGAGCTGCTGTGTTGGGGTTCCCAGGTGACTCCCAGAGTTCAAGAAGAGCGGATCCTGGCATTCTGAGGATGGGAGTGGGCAACTCTGAGTCTGGGTGCTGCATGGGTAGAGTGCTGGACCCCCAGGAGGCTTGAGAGCATCTTCCCTAGATCGTCCCTGGAGGAGGAGCAGGGCCCAGGACCCAGGGACCATGGGGAAAGGAGGACACAGGCCTAACATGCTTTTCTCTTTTCAAAGCCAGCCTGGAACTGAGGACACATGCCTGCTGGGTGGCAGAAGACCTTATGCATGTATCCACAGATCTATGTCCCTGTCACTCAGCCAAGACCTCCGAGTCCTGCTAAAGGGTAACAGATGGGACACGGTGAGGGCCCAGGGAACAGCCACATGGCCTCATATCGGGATCACAATCTAAGGCCCATATTTAAACAGCAGCAAGTTTAGATAGGGAAGTGGTCCCTGAGGCTGCCCGATCTCCCGTGCATCAGGGTGTGGCTCATTCCAAAGCGGATGCCTTGGGAACTGGCAGACCTAGGACCTGGGTGGTTCCCTTCCCTACTTTGCTAGGTATCTTCATCCAGGGACATCTTAGAAACAGTAGATGGTGGTGCTGGGCCAGAACAGGTGCAGTGACCTGGATCATTGGGAATGCTGAGAGAGAGAGAGAGCGAGCGAGAGAGAGAATGAATCACCTCTCAGCATCTCCAGTATTGTGGGTAGAGGTTAAGGTTAAGGGCATAAGGGCTAGAGCCAGGCCACCAGGTTCAAGTGCCATTTACCGGTTGTCTAACTTTAGGCAAGTCACTCTACCTCTCTGTGCCTCAGTTTTCTCATCTATAAAATGGGGATAACCTGCTTCATGGGGTTGTTGTAAGGATTAGATTCACGAGCATGCTGACCTGTAGAAAGAGTCTACTACATGCTGGCTCTTATTTGTGATCTTTTGCACAAGAACACTTCCTGCCAGTCTGTTTTACGAGTCTTATAGCACTGAGATCAGCAGCAGCTCCACAAGGGCTCATTACTCTCACTGCATTTCAGAGGAAACCTGGGTGTGAGGTAGGCTGGGCCTGGGAATGCAGCACGGTCCAATAGAGTGAGGCCAGGCTTTTGCAGTCAGATAGACTTGGGCTCAAAGCCACTCACAGGGCATGTGGTTCTTGGTTAAATGACATCGCGTCTCCACATTTAGTTTTCTCATCTGTAACATGGGATGACAATTCTTATCTCATAGAGAAGTAGAGAGAATTAAATGAGAGAACATTATGGAAGCTCCTGGCTCACTGGCCGCTGTGAAGCAGGGATTCCTGAATCCTAATCAGTGATGCATGTGGGTTTGTTTCTTTTCCCTGTTCAAAATGGCTACAATAGCCCCAGCAATTTCCATTTCTGGGTATACAGCCAAGGGAAATTGAGTCAGTATATCAGAGAGCTATTTGGACACCCATGTTCACTGCAGCATTGTTCGCAACAGCCAAGATATGGAAATAATCCAAGTGCCTGTCAATGGATGAATGGATAAAGGAGATCTCACACACACACACACACACACACACACACACACACACACACTCATATACAGTGAAATACTCTTCAGCCTTAAAAAAGAAGGAAAGCCTGCCATTTGTGACAACAGAGACAAACCTGGAGGACATTGTACTAAGTGAAATAAGCCAGACACAGAGAGACAAATACGACATGTTCTCACTCATATGTGGAATCTGAAAAAGCTGAACTCATAGAAGCAGAGAGTAGAGTGGTGGTTACCAGGGCCTGGGTGCAGTGGAGGGGGGACGGCATGGGGGAGATGTCAAAGGACACAAAATTTCAGTTGAATGGGAGGAATATACTCAGCAGATCTATTGTACAACGTAGTGACTACAGTAATAATACTGTCTACTTGATGTTTGCCAAGAGAGTGATCTTGAATGTTTTCACCACACACAACAACAAAAAAAGTAACCATGTGAAGGATGGGCATGGCAATGAGCTTGATTGTGGTAATCGTTTCGCATTGTTTATGTAAATCAAAACACCACATTGTATACCTTAAATCTATGTGACAGAAAAGTATTATTCATCTTTTAAAAAAAGAATGGCTATGACAGAATTGGATTCTGTCTTCCTGGTTTTTTTTTAACTGTAGTGATTTTCTGAATGGCAGTAATAGCATCAATAATAGCTAGGGATTAGTTATTGACTAGCCATTACTTAAGTATGTCATCACATGTCATTATTGCAACAGCCCTGGGAACTACATGTATCATTATTCCCACTTTAAAGATGAGGAAACTGAGGCACCGAGAGGACAAGTGGCTACAGAAGGCATCCAGTAGGGTTTGCGGAGGGAGCTCCTTTCCAGCCAAGTAGAGGCTATGGATCCTGTGGGTCTGGGGGCCTCTATGCTTATGTAAATGGGTGAGTACTAATCGCTTAGCTAATGGGAAACACACAGGGAGATAGGATCTGCAGAAAGCGGAAAACCTTTCAGAAAATCAGAGCTGGAGAGACTCAGCTGGGAAATCTGGGAAGATGATAAGGCAAGCCCCAGAACTACAGCAGCGCTGTGGGTGGGTAGGCACTAGGGCAGAGAGGGTTCCTGAAACATCAGCCAGTCCCAGGGGACCCAAGTCTAGGGGAGGAAGGAGTTTGTGTGTGGTTAACCAGCTGCCTTGGGCCAGAGTAGCTTAGAGAGCAGAATCTCTTTCCTTGAGCCAGGCCCACTTGCTGGGCAGCCTAGCCCAGAATTCCCTGACACTTCCTCTTTGCTTTGCCCAATGCTGGGTTCTGGTGTTACCCAGACACAACTAAATCCGGCCTCCCAGGAAGAGTTCAGCCGGGGTGAGTATGTGGGCTCTGGAGCCAGATCAACTGGGTTCAAATCTTATTTCTGCCATTTACTAGCTGTGTGACTCAACCTCTCTGTGCTGCAGTTTCCTCATCTGTAAACCAGGGATGTTTTATGATGGTAATGATGCTGTAGTGAGGATTAAGTGAATGAATCCATGTAGTGTGTTTAGAAGAGTGGCTGGGATATAACAAGCACAGATACACGATAGATGTTGTTTTTATTATTTTACGAAGATGGTGAAATTTGACCAAGTCCTTCTCTTGCTTAAACCCTTTCCACAGTGTCCTGGTACCCTTGGGCTTGTCCTGGTACCTTGCTGTGGCCTATGTCTGGCCCCTGCTCAGGCTCCAGCTTTATCCTTCTCTGACCCACCACCCTTCAGCCACCCCAAACAACCTGTGTTTTCCTGAATGTACCATACTCTAGGCCTTTGTGTACGCTGTTCCCTTGGCCTGGAATTCCCCCTTCCTAAGGGTGCCCCCTCGCCATGTATTTGGCTGTTATTGTGGGAGCTTTATATCTGATACCCCTTAGACACTGACGCCTACCCCCGGATCCTCATGGCCTCCAGTGTCCCACTATTCCAGCACTGAGCACTGTGTTGTGACTGTCCAGGGTCTGTCTCCCCCACTGGGCTGGACCATGTCTCTGTTCCCAATCCCCAGAGGAGGTTTGATGAATGTTTGTTGAATGAATATGGAGGGGGCACAGGCAAGCACACCAAGCTGTCTGTCCTGAGGTCCCCTCCAACTTGTATGGGAGAGATGACGCGAATCTGAGAACAGGCTGGCCTGACAGGCAGTGGAGGGTGGTGAGGACAAGAACAGGCTCTGGAGGCAAACAGCTGGGGCTTCATCTTGGCACGGCTGCTCATAAGCTGTGTGGCTTTGGATAGACTGCATAACCTGTCGGAGCTTCTACTTCTTCCCTGGTAGACAGGGAGGACAACAGACACTTGAGCATGACATGTGAGAATGACATAACACACCTTGCACCGTGTTTGGCACACAGTGGAGGCCCCTGGATGGTGCACATCAACCTCCCCATCACTGTAAGCCATGGCTGAGGCTGCTGGTCACATGTGCTGCCCTTACCTGAGGCAGCAGCCCGAAGTAGGAACTCATGTCTAGAGGTTGTGAGCCATTTGTCTGGGCATGTCCCTGAGCCTCTGCTTCTCACAGTTCCACCAGGAGAAGCCACCTGGAAATCTGCCCTGGAGACAACTCAGCCCAGTGATTGACACCTGCCTGTCTGCCCTGCAGGCACCCCGCTCATTTCCAGACCTCTCCTCTGGCATTTGGATTCTCAGGTTTGGTCCCAGGTATGGTAGGATTTGTATGAATAAAGCTGCACTGTGTGTGGACAGATGCCAGGATCCGTTCACTCAGCATTTATTGCCCACTTGCTAAGGAGCTGGCATTGGTGATATCAAGACTAACAGGATACTGTGTGCCTGTCCCCCAATTGCTTGCAATCTCGAGGGACTGGCAGAGATGTAAACAGGCAACTAAAGACCAAGTTGTAAGGGACTGTGGAGTGGTCAGGGCTGTGGTAGCACTGGCGGGGACACCCAGCAGCCCCCGAGGATTCCTCGGTATCAGATTAAGCACTGGCTAAGAGATGTTTATGTATCACTATTATTTATTTCTTACAAGAAACCTGGAGGTTGTACTCAACTGAATTAGTTTCCTGTTGCTGCTGTAACAAATTACTATAAACTTAGTGGCTTAAAACTATACAAATGTATCATCTTTCAGCTTGGAGATCAGAAGTCCCAAACAAGCTTCACAAGGTGTCGGCTTGGCTGTTGCTTCTGAAGGTTCTGGGGGCAGGGAGATTCCATTTTGTTGTCCTTTTTTAGCTCCTAGGGGCCACCTGCATTCCTCAGCTCATGGCCCCTGCATCTCTCCAGTCTCTGCTTCTGTCATCCCATCTCCTCCTCTCTCTGTGACCTCCCTGCCTCCCTTTTATAAGGATCTTTGTGATTACAGTGGGCCAACCTGGATAATTCATGAGGATCACCCCAGCTCAACATGAATCACATCTGCAAAGTCCCATTGACAATGCAAGAAATCTCTGGAAGTGGTCAGGGCCTGCAGGGCAGACAGGCAGGTGTGTCACCCAGCTGGAATTGTCTCCATGGCAGGCTTCCAGGTAGCTTCTCCTGGTGGCACTGTGAGAAGCGGAGGCTTCTGGGAAGTCCCCGGAGAGATGGTTCACAACCTCTGGACACGAGTTCTCACATTGGGCTGCTGCCTCAAGTAAGGGCAGGACACCTGGCCAGTGGCTTCAGGCATGGCTCATGGTGATGGTGAAGTAGATGGTCATGCAGTGGCCTCCACTGTGTGCCAGACATGGTGCAAAGTGCTTGGACCTGATACCTGATGTTCACAGGCCCTGGGGATGAGGATGTGGGAAGCATTATTCAGCAGACCTCACCATCTTGCAGGTAAGAAGACAGGGCTCACAGAGGTTAAGGAGCTTGCCGACCTTCGGGACAGTGACCAGTACATCCAGCATTGCCTGCATCAGAGCCCCCAGTTCTTGGACCTCAAAGCTTGAAGGCTACGGGCATAATGAACCTTGAACCAGGGTCTAAAGAACGAATCGGAGTTAACAGAAAGTGTGTCAGGTAGGGGAATGGTGTGTACAAAAGCAGCGTGGGGAAAACAGGCTTGGTACCAGTTGTGTTTTGGGGCCTTAAATTGCCCAGGTTGGCTGGAGGGTGCCAGGAGGTGAGAAGAGATGGGTGAGCAGGGCCTGGGTGTGGAGAGTGTGCAGGGAAGGCTAAGGTGTTTGCAAGTCCACCTGAACATTGCAAAAGACCACCGGAAGGCTTCACCAGCATGTCCCGGGTCAAATCCCTTCCCCTTGCTTCCTTGATTACCATTCGAAGGACATGGGGGGGTCTGGTTCCTCTGCCCTAGTGATGTGAGCCTGACCTTTCCCTCCTAGCCTGCCCCTCGACACTGGGCCTGCCCATTCATCCCTGGGCAGAAATCAGGGCTAGATGAACTGTGCCCCCTCCCCCCACCCACAGGACAGAGACGATTTCCAAATATCTGTCTGTTGAAATAATGTTCTCTGGGTACTGGGCCTCCCTCCCTCCCTCACATTCCTGGGCGAGCCGGCCTGTTTGGCTTGCTCAGACAAATATTGACTTTCTCTGTCCTTCTCACTCTGGGTCTGTTTAAAAGGCATCAATCTTTGCTGGGGTGTGAGCTCCCTCTCGGTAACCTGTGGCCTCTGCGGTCCTATCCGGGCAGGGAGTGGTGGGGAGGGGTTCGCAGGCTCTGGGGATACCCCTTTCCTGCTCGGCTGCAACATAGAGGCTGTCCGTGGAATGCTGGGGGCCCATCAGCTGCTTTCCACGCCAGCCTGTGTGGGTCCTGACAGCTTATTTCTGGAGTGTCTACTGCCGTGGGTCAGGCCCCTGGTCCAGGGCATGAGCACCAAGACCCATCAGCCACCTTTCTCTAGACTCTGCAATAACCAGGCAGGGTAGTGGCAGGGCCTTTTTTAGGAAGCCCTGCTGAGTTAACCTGCAAACGTTTATTCATCATCCACCCACTTCTCAGTCTCCACTGGGGTCCCACATGGACGGCCCAGTCTCCACTTCTGTCATAGAACCATCTGCTTCTGTCCCAGCCAACATCATTCACTGCTGGACTATTAAGTTAGCATCCTCAGTTCTGTCCTTTTCCCCTTCAGTCTGTTGTCCACTTTGGAGCCAGAGTGATCCGCAAAAATGTGGGTCAGCTGGCCTGGACCTTCCCCTCCCTGCCCTCGCTCTCTCCTGGCCTCCTGGCAGTTGCTCGCCATGTTTGTCCTCTCCTCCGTAGAAACCTTGCCCTTGCTGTTCTCGCTGCCTGGAACGGCCTCCCTAGGATCTGGCAGACCCCCTCCCTCACCTCTTCCTAAAATGTTTTTGTCCAAATGTCATGCTTTCAGGGAGCCTTTCCCAGACAACAGGTCTCACAAGGAGCCCGGCCTGTGTGACCTCCCTCACCCCAGCACCCACTTCCCCTCCTCCCTCATCTTCTTTTCATCCTCTCCCTCCCAGCTGCATGGTGGGCACGGTGGGCATCTGGAGCAGGGGATGTGTGAATACCCATTTCACAGACGAGAGTTAGCGGGATTATTAGTGGAATGGCTAATATTCTTCACGCACTTTCTGAGTCCTCGCATACATTCGCCTGCCCAGTGCTCACAACAGCCAGTCCATAAGGTGTGCAGGGCCATTATCCTTTCACAGATGAAGAAGCCAAGGCAGTGAGTGGAGGTGTAGGAACTGGCCTGGCTGGACTGCACCCAAAGTCCCTCTCTCTGCCTCGCCATGCTGATGTCCAACCTGGTGTGTGTGGGCTGCAAAGTGCCAGTGGTGCGGTGAGCTGGTGTCCAAGCCCATGAACCTCCACCCCCCACTTCACCTCCTGGCATCCCTACCTGTCACTGGGACTCACCAGTGCATGTGCTTAGACTTGTGGTCCATCTGGTCCCATAGCATTTGGCCAGCCCTCTTCTCTTTCAGCTCCTCCCTGCTTTCAGTGTCTGTCTATCTCTCTCCCTCCCTCCCTCCTTCCTTCCCTCTCTCTGTCTTCTCCCACCCCACTGCTGCCCCATGCATCACCCTAAGACCCTGTCTCCATCTCCTCTTTTGCCCATAACTCCATGGGACCAGGGCGAATCTTCCCCCTGGATTTGAAAGCCATGTGTGATCTGGCTGCAGCAGATTCCCCCCACCCCAGTCCCTTCTCTCTCAGTGCAGGCTGGTTCCACTGTTTCCCCCACCAACCCTATTGTCATTCCTACCTCTGCTTTTGGGATACCATCTCCTATTTTCTCAGTGTAGCCAATCACCTTCTCCCCACCTTCCATTTTGAAAATATTTGAAAACCAGAAAAATTGTGAGAATTGTACAACAAACATTCCTATACCTATTCTCTAGATTCACCAGTCACTGACATACTTTCTCCCTCTTCTTTCCTTCCCTCCCTCCCTCCGTCCTCCTTACCTCTCTCTGTTATTTACGCATTGAGAGTAAATAACAGACCTTGCCCTTCCAACTTCAGCACACAGCTCTTTTTAAAAAAGGACGTTCTCCTTTGTAATCACACTACAATTTTCATCCTAAAATTTTAAACTTTGATCCTATATTATCATCTAATACTTAGCCCACATTCAAATGTTCCCAATTTTCTAAGTAATGTTCTCTAGCACATCTTATAGTAGTTGTCCTGACTCTTTAGCCACCATTAGCTCTGAATAGTTTCCCAGTCTTTTAAAAAATCACCTTTCCTGATATGGACATTTCTGAGGAATCTAGATACTATCCAGCAAAATGTCCCCTGGCTTGGATTTGTGTGAGCTTGTCTCCATGATGAGTTTCAGTTAGCCATTTTTGGCAGGAATGTTCTCCTCCCTGTCTCCCAGCCCCTCACTCCCTGGGATCATCCCACTCACATGCTGCCTTGTGCTCCACCCTTTGTCCTCATCAGATCCTTTGGGGCTTCCCACCCATGCCCAGCCCCACCTGCCACGTTAGTGAGGAGTGTTGCACTGGCGTCCAGGGACTGGGAAGAGTTGGGGAGGCTGCCTTGCCCTGCCCATGAGGAAGACACGAGGTGACTCTTCATCTGGAGAGGCTCTGGGGCCAATGGTTTGTCTCTCAGATGGCTTCCAGCAGCTGAGGCTTCTGTTCAAATGCTTCTTACATGGGAAAACCATGGAGACTGGCCCTGCTCTTACTGTGTGTATGTATGTACGTGTGTGTACATGCTTGTGTTCACAGGCAGGCTTGTTCTTGGGCTTGAGTTTTGAAACTCCAGCCACGAACTGCTCCACGGTATCCCATGGAGGTTTTCATAGGGCCCTTGGGACCCCACAGATCCAAAGAAACTGAACCCCACAGACACCCATGAGACTTGTTGCATGCAGTCCTGGTGCTAGGTCAAGGGGAGGAGGGATAGGATGGAGGTGGGTAGTGCAATGGCACGCACGCTGGGTTTACAGTCAGATAGATCTTTCTGCTGTGTGGTTCTGGGCAAGTATTTAACCTCTCTAAGCCTCAGTTTCCTAATCTGTAAAATGAGGATAATAGGGTCTACTTCTATACATTCTTGTGAAGATGAAATGCAGTAATGCCCTCGAAGGCCTGATACATAGTGGATGAATGCTTTCACACGGAGTAAGGAGAGGCGGGAGGGGCTTCCAAAGGCTGGGACGCTGCCCTGCCCCACCCAGCTGGTTGAGGCTCAGGAGCAGATTGTCAGAACAGTTGTTTCTGATACACAGGAGCCTTGTTACTTTCCATCCAGTCCCGTCATTCTGCGGTGGGTAATCAAGTGGGCTTTGATGGCGGATGCAGTGGATTAGGGCGAGGAGGAGTTTCCAGCCCAGCCCTTGGCAGTGCCTTCAGAGAGGAGAGACCTTCAGAGCTGAGTGCGGGAACAGGGAGGCTTGGAGCCCTAATTCACACCAGCCTCCACCTCAGTGCCTACCTCACTCCATGCTTGAAGACCACGGCAGCTTGTTCAGATGTGCAAGAGGAATTGGTCCCGTGGCTTAGCCACTGGGGGGGGGGGTCTGAGTTCTAGTCCTGGCTCCACAACTGACTGCGTGTGAACTGAGGCATCACTCCCTGCTTCCCAGACTACTCGTTCATCTGTAAGTCGTGTGTGTGTGTGTGTGTGTGTGTGTGTGTGTGTGTGTAATATTCCTTTACTCATTCATCAATACTAGTCTGAGCACCTACAATGTGCTAGGTGCTGGGATACAGTGGTGAACAATAGAGGCAAGGTCCCAACCTTTGCAGAACTTACATTCTAATGGGAGAACGGGGATGAGTGCTGCAAAGGAGAAGGGCAGAGTGCTTTGAGGTTGACTGGTGATGGTGGGGGAGAGGTGGGAAGCATTCCTGGGAAGGTGACACCTGAGTGGGGCCTGAAGGATACGTGGGAGCTGGTTATGCAAAGGGAAGAAATGGCTGCATGCATAGGGCAGGAAAGAGCTCTAGGCAGAGGAAACCATATGGACAAAGGTCCTGGGGCAGAGAGAGTGCAAATGATTTGCAAGGCTCTGCCACCGGAGGGTCCGACATAACTCCCTCCCCTCAATTTCATTTGGTTCATGGGATGTGCCTCTCACAGTAGGTGGGATACTCAGGCCCAGACTTCCTTTCCTTGCTGTCTGTGGCCTCAAAGAGTGGGAGGGACAGGAGGAAGCTAGAGGGGGAAGTTCTGTTCCCTCTTAAAACCCTATCAAGGCAGGCCTTGCATTTGGGTCCTCTCTCCCATGTTCCCACTCTTATCGTGGCACATGTCTTACCATAGTTGGGATTTTCTTATTTTCTGTTTATCCTCTTCTCCTCTTGGCTCTTGTTCCCTTCTTCCTATCAATGTTGGGAGGAGAAAATCTTCACTTTTTTTTGTTGTTGTTAATTTTCAAAAACACTTTTTTGACGTAATCTGTGTCAAACTACATATCTCAGTGTAGGTGACTCCTCCTGCCCCTTTGGAAAACTAAAAATGAGGAGTGGGTGTGTATGGGGGGGGTCTTCTACAAGGCCCCAAGGAAATCCTACCTGGTTTTAAGAGTTGATCAGGGTACCCGGCAAAGACTGGGGGTGGAGTGAAAGGCAGTGACAAGAGGGGGTGTGGCAGTCACAGTCAGGAGGCTGGGGGTTGGAGAACCCAGCCCTCAGCCCTGCTCTGGCTTTGGGGGCAGCATGTGAGGAGCAGGAGAATTGGGGTTTGGAGAGGCCTTCTGACCTTGATGTCCCCTTTGGCCAGGCATGGCTATAACCTTGCTCAGGGTTTGGCTGGACAGGGAGCAGGAGGGATATTGTCTCAAGCTGGCTGGTTACAAGGTGCTGCTGCCAGTGTCCTGGAGTGGGACACTGAGGGCCAACTGCTGTAGTAGGTCCCTGGTGGCACCTGAGGGACTGGGGCCTGCTACACATGACCAAGAAGGCTGAGCACTCAGCGGAGTGTCCCTGCAGCTCCAGGCTGTGAGGGAACAACCATCATGGGCTCATCCAGGAAGCTGAAAGGGAGAGAGGTGGCTGTGTGCAGTACAGTTAGCCATCGTTGGCCCAAATCTACAGAGAGGGAGGATCCTGGGAAAAGATGGTTCACGGACCTGGGCTTGGGGACCTCCAAGGGACTTGTCTGAAATGAATGTCTGAAAAAGTTGTCAGAATGGTTTGAGAATGAGCTAGAAGACCAGGCTCCCCTAGCCTGGTGGGAAGGCCGGGGGTCCTCCCAGGAAGCGGGCAGGCCTGGAGCATGCTGGGTGGAGAGGGTGGTGACTTTTCCTCCAAGCAGCTCAAGTCTATTCTCTGTTGGTGGTTGTATTATTTCGGGTCCTTACAGGTCTAGGCAGCCTGACTCTGCACAGAGCCATTCAGTGCAATAGATCAGCTCCACTCAGCTCAGCTACACATACCTCGTCTCATCTGGACTCTACCTAGCTCTTGGGCCTAACTTGACATGGCTCAGAAACTCAGCACAAACTCTCTCCCTTCAACCCAACTCCATGAAGTCCAGCCCAGCCTACCAAACTCAATGCAATTCAACTCAACTTGACTCAGCCTGCCCCACATGTATTCAACTCATTCAGAACAAAACACTTTTACAGCACGAATGACACTTTTTTTTTTTTGAGATGGGGTCTCACTCTGTCATCCTGAAGTGCAGTGGCTCGATCATGGCTCACTGCAGCCTCAAACTTCTGGGTTTAGGCAATCTTTCTGCCTCAGCTTCCTGAGTAGCTGGGACTATAGGTGCATGCTACCATGCCCAGCTAAATTTTTGGTTTTTCGTAGAGACCAGGTATCACTGTGTTGCCCAGGATGGTCTTGAACTCCTTGGCCTTTCAAAGTGCTGGGATTACAGGCAGGAGTCACCACATTTGGCCACAAGTGACACTTTCAACTTAACTCACTCCTTCTTGCCTCAACTCAATCTGACGTAAATCAATACAACCCAACCTAATTCAGCCCAGCATAACTCAATATACCCAATCTCAGCTCAGTTTTTTTTTTGTTTTTTTTTTTTGAGTTGGAGTCTCACTCTGTCACCCAGACTGGAGTGCAGTGGCCGCTCCTGGCCACCGCAGCCTCGACCCGCTGGGCTCCGGAGATCCTTCCGCCTCAGCCTTCTGAGTAGCCAGAATTACAGGCATGCGCTACCACACACGGCTGATTTTTGATTTATTGTAGAGATGAGGTTTCACCAAGTTGCCCAGGTGGGTCTCGAACCCGCGGGCTCAGGCAATCCACTCACCTTGGCCTCCCAAAGCACGGGATTACAGGCTGAGCCACCGAGCCCGGCCTTGAGCTCAGTTTTATCTAGTCCAAGTCATCTTGACTAGACCTGCATTGCCTAGGTTATTCCAGTCCAGTACCAAACAACTCATTCCAACTTGAAAACGCCTAGCTTGATACAAGCAGGCTCAACTGAAGTTTTCTAGATTTGATTTACTGTATCTCAACCCTTCAGCAACTTTCCTTAGAGTATGAAATCTATGTGGGCAGAGAGTTTTGATCGTTTTAGCCACCCATGTATCTCAAATGCACTGAACAGGGCCTAACACATAGTAGATGCTCAGTCAAGATTTATCACACGAATTGTGGAATGAACCCTTCCTGGCCCAATATAACCCAACTCTATTTAATTCAACGTATAGGTCTTAGTTTGCTTGAATTCTATGGTTTCTTACATCAACCATCTAATGTGTAAAACTTTCATATATTTATTCAACCACGTGCCAGGAATTCTGGTGCTGGGAATATTGCATTAAAAAGGCTGGCAAAGTCTCTACCCTCCTCGGGCTTACATTAGAGGGAGAGACAGAAATGAACTAAAAATATACAAACACACATACACATGGTGTGCACAGTATAATGTTAGGCGGGGCTGAGTGCAGTGAAGACAGGTCCAGCAGAGCAAAGGCAGAGAGAGCCTCAAGGGGTGGGGGGGGGGAGTAGTGGTGCCGGTGGCTCCTAAGAAATCTGGCAGTCACAGAAAGTCTCTGAAGAATGATACAATGGACACTGGAGACTCAGAATGGGGAGGAGGAAGGGGCGAAGGGATAAAAAAAAATCACCTATCGGGTACAATGTGCACAGGTGGGGGTGGGGTACAATTAAAGCCCAGACTTCTTCACCACTATACAGTATACAACCATGTAACCAATAACTGTTCGTATCCCCTAAAGCTATTGAAATTAAAAATAAACAAATAAAGATAGATCAGGATAGGTATGATCCAGCCACTTAAAAAACATAAACAACAACAACAAGAAAGTCTTTTTGAGGAGGTGGTGTCTGAGCAGAGACCTGAGTCAAGGGAAGGAGCAAGCTCTCTGGATATCTGGGGCAAGTGCTTTCCAGGAGTAGATACAGCGAGTGCAAAGGCCCTGAGGTAGGAATGAAGCAGGTGTGTTCAAAGAATCGGAAGACCAGTGCGGCAAGAACAGTGTGAAATCCAAGAGACGTGATTCAGGTTGTTCTCTCTAGCTGTTCTGTTGGTTTGAGAGGTCAGCACTGTCTTATACATGGCTGTATAATACAGCAGGCACTTAAAGACTGTTTTATGAATGAATGAATGAATGAATGGATTCAACTGAGCATAATGCAGGTTGATTTAAACCTAATTAGTTTAATTAAACCCAACATATTTGAATTCAGCTCACTCTCACCCCTCCTGTTCAACATAGTTTTGGAAGTCCTAGCTAGAGTAATTAGAGAAGAGAAGGTGATCGGGGGTATCCAAATAGGAAAAGAGGAAATCAAGTTATCCCTCTTTGCAGACGACATGATTCTATACCTTAAAAACCCAAGAGAATCTGTCAGAAACTTCCTTTCACTGATAAAGGACTTTGGCAAAGTCTCAGGGTATAAAATTAATGTGTAAAAGACAATCACATTTCTAGACACCAATAATAAACAAACAGAAACTCAAATAAAAAGCACAATCTCATTCACAATAGCCACACACACAAAAAAGAAATACCTTGGCATCTTCCTAACCAGAGACGTGAAAGACTTTTACAGTGAAAACTACAAAGCACTGCTCAAAGAAATCAAAGATGACACAAACGAGTGGAAAAATATTCCATGCTCATGGATTGGAAGAATCAACATTGTTAAGATGTCCATTCTACCTAAGGTAATCTACAGATTTAACACAATGTCCATCAAATTACCAGCAACATTCTTCTCAGACCTAGAAACAACAATACAGGAATTCATATGGAAACATAAACGACCACGAATAGCCAAAACAATCCTCAGCAAACAAAACAAAACAAAACAAAAACACAGCAGGAAGTATCACACTCCCAAACTTTAAACTTTATTATAAAGCTACAATAATAAAAACAGCCTGCTATTGGTACAAGAACAAGCATATAGACCAATGGAATAGAATTGAGATTCCAGAAGCAAAACTTCAATTTATCAATCAATTCAACATTGACAAAGCCTCCATCACCAACCACTGGGGAGAGGAGAAGCTATTCAGTAAATTGTGCTGGGAAAACTGACTGACCACATGCAGAAGATTGAAACAGGACCCCTACCTATCCCCATACACAAAAATCAACTCTAAATGGATCAGAGACCTAAACGTAAAACCTCAAACTATAAGAACCTTAGAAAATGCAGGAGACACCCTTATGGAAATTGGACCTGGCAACCAATTCCTGATCAAAACCCCAAGTACTCATGCCATAAGAGATAAGATGGACAAGTGGAACCTCATCAAACTGACAAGCTTCTGCAAAGCCAAATAAACCATCAAGAGAGTGGGGAGACAGCCCCCCGACTGGGAAAAAATATTTGCCAACTGTATGTTTGACAAAGGCCTAACATCTAGGATCTACAAGGAACTCAAACATGCTGAAAAGAAAAAAACAAACAGCCCCATTACAAGGTGGGCAAAAGATATGAATAGACACTTCTCAAAAGAAGATGTACGAGCAGCCAACAGATACATGAAAAAATGTTCAGCCTCACCAGTCATCAAAGAAATGCAAATTAAAACTACACTGAGATACCACCTAACTCCAGTCAGAATGGCCATCATCAATAACTCAAAAAACAACAGATGCTGGAGAGGATGTGGTGAAAAGGGAACACTTTTACACTGTTGGTGGGAGTGTAAACTAGTACAGCATCTGTGGAAAACTGTGGCAATTCCTAAAAGTTCTATAAATCGACCT
>CAUYQG010018746.1:0-56440 GCA_963574415.1 Tarsius wallacei
CCAGGTGTCTTCGTTACTTTTCTTTTATCCTGCAGTGTTTATTTCTAAAGAAAACTCAAAAGAAGCTTTTAATGATGTTTCCCAGGCTCCCAAGGTTTTTTACTTAATTCAATAGTTAAAATTCTAAGTTAATATTTATAGAGTGGGCTTTCACTGAATTCATAATATACTAATTGGATACTTTTATGATATATTAATTAAAGACAGAAAGCAACCTTGGGAGCCTGGGAAACATCATTAAAAGCTTCTTTTGAGTTTTCTTTAGAAATAAACACTGCAGGATAAAAGAAAAGTAACGAAGACACCTGGACAAGAGAGGCGATTACGAAGCTTTGAAGGTCATAGAAGTCCCGGAAAGAAAACTCCTGATACATGGAGAAATGTGCACTTGGAAACTTTCTTGAGACATTTCAAGGACTATAATTCGGGACTTTGAACTAAAACTATCATTTTTGGCTTTATGATACAGACTCATTAACTGAAAGTAGATGGTGTTCTTGGCTTGTTTGTAGCTTCTAGACTGCTAGATGGTGGTAACTTTTAAAGCATATGTACATGAAGGAATTTTCTTTGTATTGCCCCTTTGCAAATGGTATAAAAGCTCTGTGTTAACTAACATTAAATTGGCATTCTGTCCAGAAGCAGGTGTCCATCCATATCATTTCGCCATAAGTTCCTTCATTCGCCTATCGTCCCTCCTTCAGGAGACCCCAGACCCGGTAGGGGCAGGACCCCCGCAAAGAAGTCCCTCATTGGGATTCCCAGAAATATTTGATCTTGAATAGAGGCTGAAGTCTTGAAAGGAGCAGGTTGTGGCTCTAGTAACATAAACGTATTTTACCCGGTAAATGTGAATCATCCCCACATCCCTGCCCCCGGTTGGTGTTGCCTGGGGAAACAAAAGTTTCGCAATAGATGTCATTATTTCTAGAACATCACCTGGAAATTTCCCATCTTAATGAAATAGCTTGCTAGTTGTGTCCATGATCAATTAACTCCCAGTATCATGTGGACTATATCTATAAAAAAATTAAAGTTAAGAATGACTCTATGAAAGATGTCGTACTACAGGTTATGTGTATGCCTGGTAATGATTTATTTGCACAGGAAGTCATGAGAAGGGAGACCATGTGTACAGACTGATAACAAGGGTATAGGAAAGAATACCAAACAGAAACCCATTCTAAATTAATGCAGCTCTGGTCATGTGTATGTTCACATAGGTAGGTCAGTTTCCTTTTACAGAGGAAACTGGTCATTACTGGCCAAATGACCCAAATTTAAGAATTCAGAATGTGATGAAGGTGAGCACATATGAAGAGCAGGAGAAAGCTCCCTGCCCTTGGTTAAAACAACTCTGAGGTAAGGCATACACTTAGAGAGGAAAACTTTCTCATGAGGTTGAGTCAGACCTTGAGTACCCTCTCTTATGTGACTTCCATCATTTGTGATTCTACGTTCTGATAGTGAAACACCAACAAATTAAATATATGTTCCAGAAGAGACAGCTGGCTGATGGGGCACTTAGTCCTGGGTACCAACAAGTGGAGCCTACAGTTCATGATGAATGATGTTGGCAGAGATTCAGCAGGAAAGGATAATGAACCGCTCAATTCAACAGAAATATCAATCTATTCATTTTCTATAGTCGAATTTTGGCAAGTTCTTGCCTCTCATATACAAAAAATATTATTTTAAGGAAGATATTTAACCTCCTGGTACCTCAATCTCATTGTTGTGAGGAAATGACAATAATATTCCATAATCCACAGGGTTGTTGTGAAGATGTAATAAAAGAACACATATAATTTTTATGCCTAGTCAGTGTTCCTGATCCAAGTAGAATACCCTTTCAAAAGTGGTATAGTGTAGAGTTGATGGCATACACTCCCAGTTCAAACTGCCTGAGACTAAAACTCAGCTTTGCTGCTCACTACTGTGACCTTGGGGAAGCTGCTTAACCATTTTGTAATTCTTAGTAAGTTTCAACTACTGTTGAGATTACTCAAGAAAAATCAGTTCTTCCCTCTTGAAAAATGTCTCCTAGCAATTCTGCTATAAATGCTAAATGTTGTAGAGATAAGCAACCACCAGCTTTCACACCTGCCAGTTTATGCAGAGCCAGGAAAGTGGGTAAGAAGCAGATATCCTGAAGTGACAAATTATATGGTGGTTGTATTGAAATAATGTCTAACCACCTTTTGACATGCTGTCACACACACACAAACTAATACCCAATGTGCTCACAAATAGATAAATCAACATACAAATTGCTCCCACAAGAAAGTACTCTTCAGTGTATTACTATATGCACAGGTCAACTCCCAAAGTGTTGCCGTATTTACAAACTCATCAGTAAGCTTCCTTGTGGTCCCAGTGTTGTCTTAAGCCAACTTCCAGTGTACTGTGACACAGGCCTACAAAACTCCAATGTATTATCAAGTGGACCTTCATACTAATCTATCACTATGCTGTCATGTGGACTTGCTTAAATGAACTGTCATGTGGACAGATCAACCCTGCATCTTTATTCAGAAAGACAAATCAACATCATAATCCCACTTAACATCTTTCTTCTATCATAAATATCTCATTGTCCCCATGTTTACCCCATTCCCTTTAATGCCAAGCAATAAAAGTGTCTCTCCTCTATTTAGGGAAGATTTTATTCACAAAACAAAACAAAAACAATAAGGAAAAAACACTTTTGTATGTGTTTTGGATTTCAGAGAAGACAGCAGAAATCACTTTTTAAAACGTGATTATGGTAGAAAGAGTAACATTGCTGTCTTAAACTTTAGAAGATCTTATTGTGCAGTTCATAACTTAAAAAAATACACCTAAATGAAAAATCAGTACAGTCAACAAATTCGATTTTACATCATCTTTCATTTTCACAGAAGACATTTAATGATATACTTATTAACCAATGTTCTTGCAGCTTAGGTAAACATAAGAAGTCTTTAGGTTATACAGCACAACAGGAGCAATTTGTAAATTAGTTCTAGGTAGATTTTCTTTTTATTTTGGGACATTGAGATAAAAGGAAACAGAGTATGTGTCAAACAAAACTGTATCTAATTTGGAATGCCTTTATTTAGTTTAACAAGCATTGTGAAGAGCATTTTATTGAGAAGAATGTGGACTCCCTATTAAACATTTAACTCAGGAATTACTTGCTGAAGATCTCCCCTGTGCCCTTCAGCTTGGGATTGGAAGCCCTCATCTAGTCTCCTATAATGTCTTATATGTTCCTCTGCCATTGTACCTAAAACAGTGTATTACTATTATTGGGTCTGTCCTCCATGTTAGGATGGAGAACGGTTACTGTCTCTTATTTATTCCAGTGTCCCAAGATCCCAGATTCTGGACCATAACAAGATCTCAGTCAGTGTTATTAAGTTTGGCCCTCTACATTCTTCCCTTGATTGTTCATTCAGAACTATTGTCAATCCCATCACCTCTTCATAAAATGATACCTCTAGTCTCGATTTTACATAGTAGAAATCAGAATGGGGGTCTATCCAGAACACGACCTGAGACCCTCTGAAGATGCTCTGATCCACTGACAATTATAAATTATCATTTTACAAAAATATTAATCCATTCATGTTTTGAACTTTATATATGACTTAACTACTGAAATAGTTGAATCCCAGAAGAGAAAACATGACAAACTTACACTGAATAATTTGGAGACAGTGTTAAAAGAGATGGTTTTATGCAGGACTGGTCAGATGGTAGGAAAACCACAAGGAATTCTGGAGAGCCCCAGAAATCTCAAAATAAAGGCAAAAAAGACCTGAAAGGACTAGGGAAGAAATAAGTTATCTAAACATGTGGAGAGGTCTGCCTGCCAAGAGATTTGAACCGTAGTGGAAAGATCATCCATCTAGAGACTCCACAGGAGAAACCAGTCAAAAACAAATACTCTCTGTCCTCATCTATCTCTATTGAAAATCTGGTAGCTAGTGGATTAGGGGATGTGGGATGCAATCCATGTAGGTCAGCCTCTTGGAGCCTCAGCAGAAGGATGAGGAATGGAACATACACAGGGAGGACAACATAGACAATATCCAACATAATAAACACACATTAATATTAATTTTTATATTAATTAATATTAATTTTAACTCTACTAGTGAGGTTGCTAACCTGAATTAAGAGTTTTAAAACACAATTTATTGTATTCAAAAGAAGAATCTAACATGTTGGCTCCCACACAACAACTCCTCTTAATCCATTGTTAATCCTATGAAGAAGACAACTTTGTCCTTGGCTATCATTTATCTGAATTTTTATTCATCTTCTATTTTTCTCAAAAAGAAATGAACTAACCTCACATTTGGAAACAGCCACAGCAAATAAAATTCTTTTCATTGGTGCTTTCATCCCCGAAACCTTCCCATTTATGAAATAAAATGCCTAATGACTTTCGCATCCAGGGTAGAATAATTAAGAAGATGCCATAGAATTAAAAACTTCAAGTAGTGCTTATATGGTTGTTAGCATGGATGAAGTTATTATCCTTTGCCATCATAGACGAGTGAGTTTCCTCTCTTTCGCCCAGTCTTGAACATCTGCGTCTCCAAATACGAGGTAGAAGATGAGTCCTAACATGTCAATGGCAAACAGCAAGAAGAAGACATTCCTCCACCCAAATACAGGGTCCTGGGGACACAAAACTCCAAGTAAACATTACCCCTTTCATCTTTTTTTCTTCTATAAAACATCATATTAATAGTTCAGATGACAACATTCCTTAGTAGATTTCCATGTAGAAATTTATTTCCTCAAAGTGGCTTCATAGTTACATGGAAAGGGGGATTTCAAAATACATTCAGAATGTTCCCAATAAAAGAGATGTTGGAACCTTTGTTATTAGCCTACAGAACTACATTTATTACTATTTATCAAAGTGTCATACATTTTGTCTTTCTCATGAGTCCGGCTTTCAAGATTTTTCTTACTTTGTGATTGCATATGAAAAGATTATGGACTTTTAAGCTAAACAGGTTTAAGTCACAAGAATTCTGATCGTACATCCTCATAGTAGAAAGACCTATTCTACCAGATTTTCAGTTTTATTGTTAGGAAATGAATATATTAATGTTGCATTTTCACAATTGCTGAGAATTAATGAGTAGATGAGTTTACTGCATATAAAATACCTATAATAATGTCTGCGTGCAGCAGACACTAAAAACATTTGCTTTGACTATCCTTTTTCTTTTACATGATTATGCAAATGAAAATTTTAAAGTGTTGCAGAAGACATGGCAGATTGGAATTTATGCATCGAATCAACATTGCACAACACGTATGTGACTGTGTGATTTCAGTTTCAAGGATGGTCATTACTAGTGGATCACTGGTAAGTTCTTTGGTTCCAGGATGAATCAGGGTTGTGGTCACAAAAGAAATTGCTTTATATTTTTCTTTATTAGGGTGATCTTCATGACAGTTACCCACAATTTAACTTTTTTTCCAATCTTTGGATTCATTGTTTATGATACCACCTTTATAAATGAATTTGCCAGAGCATTTTTAACAGATCTTCTTGACAAGAAAACTCTACCTTACTGAGGAGAAATCCACTGACAGTGGGTGCCACGATAGCTGCCATGTGTGCAAGTCCCCTTGAGACTCCCGTGAGTAAACTGCCATGCCTGTGGGTGACAGGAATGCTCCAGGTTAAATCCAGAGATATTTGACAGTATCCTTCAGCCCCGATCCATGTGTGAATTCAAAACTCACCTATATTTTTACAATTATATATAATTACAATTTGATAGTTATATCAAAAACTACTTGTGCTGTGTATATTCCACAGGAGACACTAAGACAAACCAGTATCTCTTTCCCAACATACCTGAAAAAAACGGCCACAGGACCATCTGTGGTCCTTACCTAAGATTTATTGTTTTGCAAAGTTTGGGGCTCCCAGAATGCTGCAGGCTAAATCTTTTTCAGAAAATGTAAAATAGTAGAGATGAGAGTCCTACCTTGGAGCAATTTCTAAGGCATTGATATAAATCCCTGACTGACAAAATGATGTTAGTCCAACGGAGAGCGTCAGAAGGGTAATTGCTGTGATATAGCTGGAATTGAGGTAGGGTAGGGCCACAGTGAATGTTGAAGAGGGGAGATTTCCTTGGGAATGAATAAAAGACCAATGAAACAGTGAGATACTTTTTGAACTGTTGCATGCCTTGTCAATTATTTGGTCCTCACACCTTGTTCTTACCTAGAATTGTGGCAATTTTCCTTACGGTGATGAGCCTAAAATTCTTTGTCAGAAGAAAATCTGCCATATGTCCTCCCAGAATACCAGTGACCCAGGCAAAAATAAAAGGAAGGGCAGATAATATCCCATTCTGAGAGGAAAAGACAGAATAATTTATCATAATAAAGGCAGTGAGACTACAACATTTATTAATAAATCACTAATAATCATACTGACATTCTGAAATCCGATTTTGTTTGGGAAATCAGTAATCTCTTAAATCATATACCCTCAGAAAAGCTACTAGCTTAGTGTTAAACATTAGATTATTTTTGTTAATAAGATACACATTTATTTCTCTACATGTAATGATTTGTGAAGGCAGACTAATTGGTGAGTCATGCAAACAGGAGAAAGGGATTGAGGAAACATACTCACATCTCTGATGCTAACATTATAGACAGAGCTGATGTAAGTTGGTGTGTATATGATCAATGTGTTAAGTAACCATTGATGGCTGAAACTACAAAAACATATGGACCAAAATGGTAGCGATCTGAGCACAGCTTTGATGGGAAGAGATTGCTTAGAAGAACCGACCTGAAAACAAATGTAATAGTCAGAACAGTAAGATCTAAGAGATGCTTACACACTTAGCCACACTCGGAAAATCAGATGGTGGCACAAGTTCTCAGGAAAGGGTTGGAATTCTTATGTGTACCTGTTGGTCCAAGAAGGATATGATATATTCTTTTTCTGAGATGCTTATCCATGGGTGAGAGATGGGGTCATCATAAACCACAACAAACCAGAGAAGGCAGCAGACACAGCCAATGCCTCCTGCAAGCACAGAGTTAAATTGGAAAAAGGGCTGTTTTCTTCCTTTTGTGCGAATTTATTTTTGTTGGAATATTTTCTGGTATAAGTCCTGGGAAAAGCCCTTGTTCATTATATACCCTATCCATTTCTCAATAATTCATATGAATATCACAGCTTTATAGCACCTAGTTTATATTTCATGTTTATTTGTGTGTATGAAAATTATAGACCCTAGGAATGACATCACGTTGAGTGTCTCAATCTTTTTCATATTAGCCATTCTAATAGGTGTGTAATGGTATATCATTGTGGTTTTTATTTGCATTTCTTTAAGGATGTTGAGTTGAGTTTCTCATTATGTGCCTGTTCTCTCTATATATATTTTCTTTGGTGAAGTGTCTTTGCCCACTTTTAATCGAGGTTTTTGTGTTCTTATTATTGAATATTGAGAATTACTAACATATTCTGGGTAAAAGTCTTTATTCTATATATATTTTGTAAGTATTTTCTCTTTGTGTCAGTTTGTCTTTTTATTAGCCTAACAATGCCTTCTGAAGATGAGATTTTTTTTAACTTTGGTGAAATCTTATTTATTGATTTCTTATTTTATGGATCATGCTTTTGGTGTCATATTTAGAAAATCTTTGCCTAATCAAAGGACAAAGATTTTTTTCCCCATTTTTCTTCTGTAAGGATAATAGTTTCAGATTTTGTATTTGTCTTGAATTCATTTTTTAGTTTATTTTTATATATGATGCACGGTATAGATCACGGTGCATTTTTTTGCATATGGATATCCAATCTTGGAGCATCATCTGTTAAAAAACCTATTCTTTCTCTAATGTTACACCTTTATTAAAGATCAGTTAACTTTATGAGCCTGTTCATAACTCTTATGTTCCACTGTTCTGTTTGTCTATCTTTATGTCAATACCACACTGTATTAAATATTAGAACTTTATAATGTGTCTTGATATCAGATAATATTTGTTCTACAACTTTGTAATTTATTTTCAGAGTTGTTTGGCTACTCTAGAATCTCTTATTGTCATAAAAATTTAGCTTTCAGTGCATAGGTTTTTCACATGTGTTGGGATTTATCCCTATTTTTTGATGCTATTGAAAATGACACTGGTCTTTTTAGATTTCTAATTCTTTCAGCTTTTGTATGTTTGAAAACATCTTTATTTTACCTTTGTTTTTGCAAATTTTTTTCACTAGATCTAGAAGTCTAGGTTGAAATTTTTGTTGTTGTTGTTTGCTTGTTTTTTCTTGCACCACTTTAAAGATGTTGTTCCATTGCTTTCTCTCTTGCATTGCTTTGGACAGGAGTGCTACATTCAGCATTGTCATTGTTCCTTTGTATACAACTCATTCTTTAGCTTTGATTGCTTTAAGATTTTTCTCTTTATCACTAGTTTTTAGTCATTTGATTATGAGGTAGTTCGGTGTACTTTTCTTCATGTTTCTTGTGCTTGAGATTCATTGACCTTTTTGGATCTGTAAATGTACAGTTTTTATTCAGTTTGGAAAGCTTCTGGCCATTATTTCTTTAAGTATTTGTTTTTGTTTTTCCCTTATCCTACTTCTCCAGGTTAGGCACTTCAGAACTTACTGATGTTTTCACTTTATTATTACATTTTTCTCTGTGTTGTGCATTCTGAATAGTTTCTATTGCTATTTTAAGTTTATTAATATTTTCTTCTATTGTATATAATCTATCATTAATTTCATCCAGTGCATTTTTCATCTCAGATACATACTTTTTATCTCTAAAAGCTTGACTTTGGTCTTTTTAAAATATTTACTATGTTTTAACTTAACTTTTTGAGCATATAGAGTTATGTTAAATGCAGTTATAATAATTGTTTTAATGTCCTTGTTGGCTAATTCTAAAATTTTGTCAGCTCTGGGTCGGTTTTGATTGATTTATTACTCTCCTCATTATACGTTGTATTTTTCAGCTTTTCTTCATGTCTGGTAATCTATGGTTAAAACCAGACATTGTGAATTATTTCCTGCTGGGTGCTAGATAATTTTGTATTCCCATAAATATTTTTTAGCTTTGTTCTGGAATATAATTAAATTATGTGAAAATAATTTGATCCTTTCAGGTAGTTCTTGACATAATCATTTGTTAGAGAAATCCCCAGCAGTGCTCTCTCTAGGGCTAATAATTTCTCACTACTGAGAAAAAAACATTTATGAGTATTCTAGCCAATGACACACATGAATTATACATTTTTCACTGTCTTTTAGGAACAGACACTATCCTTGATTCCCTGTGAGTACTGAGCACTGTTTCCTAATCTGTACCAGTGATTTCCCCAACCCAGCCTTGAACAGTTTCGTCACACACATAGCCTGATTGGTAGTCTGCTGAGTATTAAAAGTGGCTCTCTGCAAATAACTGGGGCTTTTCCTATGTGTAGATGTCTCCTCTTGGGTACTCTATCCTACGAACTTTACCTGTCTTACCCTTTCCAGACTCTTAGCTCTGGTCTACCCAACAAAGTTTTTGCTAGGCTTTGCCTAAATTCCCTATTCTTGTTCACTGTCTTGGAACTCAGCTCTCACAGGTCATTGTTTTTCACCATCTAATGCCCAGTGTCTTGACAATCATTGTACCATAAATTGGTTGATATATAAATATTATTAATAAATAAGTTATTCTTCCTTCTTGAGTGAACTTTGTTACTTTGTTTCTTTCAATGAGCATGTTCCTTTTATCCAAATGATCAAATTTATGAGCATAGAACTTTTACTATCCCCCTATTGTGATTTTCAATATTTATAGGACCTGTATTGAAGTCCCCATATTCATTATTGATATTAATTATGTGTAATCCCACTCCTTTTTGTCTCTCTGTCCATTTGGCTAAATATTTGACATGATATTGATCTTTTCAAAGAACCAGCTTTTAGTTTTACTGACTCTCCTTTTTTTTCTGTTTAAATCCACTAATTTCTGCTCTTATTTTTGTTATTTGCTTTCTTCTTTTTCTAGTTCTAAGGCATAAACTTAGATCATTAACTTGGGACCCTCTGTCTTGTCTAATATAAGTATTTAATAAAAGAGTCTCTCTAAGCAGTATTTCAGATGCAGTCCACAAATTTTGACATATTGATTTCTATTTTCATTCAATTCAATTTTAAAATGTCATTTATGTCTTTTTTCTTTAACTCAATGGAACTATGTTATTTAATTTTTAAATATCTGGGGCATTTCCAGAGAATTTTTTGTTATTGATTTCTAGTTTAACTATATTATGTTCAAAGAACATACTTTATATAATATGCAACACATTTAAATTTTTCAAAACTGATTTTTATGGACCATAGATTGTCTATCCTGGTGAATGCTTGAAGCATACTTGTCCTGTTGTTGAATGAAATGCACTTTGTATATTTTCTTATTTTATTAGTTATTGAGAAAATAATTTTGAGGTCTCCATATTTAATTATAGATTTGTCTGTTTCTCCTTACTGTTCTATCAATTTTTGCTACTTGTGTCTTGTGTCTTGAAGCTCTGTTGTTAGATGCATATATGTTTTAGTTTGTTATGTCTTCTTGATTAATTGGTAATATTTAGCCTTCTAGAGCCATTACTGTGTGATATTAATAGAACCACTCAGTTTTCTTTTGATTAACGTTTTCATGTTACATCTTTGTTCTCTGGACTGCAGGGTCCCAAGAACTAATAACACTCTATCTCTGCCCTCAGGGAGCTTACTGTCGAGAAGGTGAGGTGAATGTATAAACAACTAAATGCAAGGTGATGAGAGGTTTGAAAGCAGAATGTAAAAGCAACTGAAGTGGAAGCTGTAGAGGGAGCAGTTGTTACTTGATTTCTAATAATTAAATGGAAGGCTTTGGGAAAATGCTGAGGTTGGCAAAATTTAGCCTCTTGGTGTTTAGTGTTATCTTTTCTTTAAAAAATTTGAGCTTTTCCCAGGATGCTTTGGTGCTGTGCTTAAGGTGAGACAAAACACACAGCATCCTCTATCTCCCTAGATTTCCTTCCTCAGTCTCTCACAAACCGCTACTCTGTAAGCCTATCTCCTACTGCCTGCAAAAGCAGTGAAGTATGCCTGACCACTTTGTGTTAATAATGCATTATAGTGGATTAATAGCACTTTATAAAAGGCAGGAAGACTCACAAATCTTTATGGCATAGGTTAATTTTTCCTTTATATCATTTTTTTTTTTTTTACCAATTCCTTTGGAAAATTACATACAAATGTCATACTCAGAGAATCTTTCTGAAAACCTGGAAATCGGAAGACAGTAGCTTACCAAAGACATAGAAGACAAAAGGCCACCCAAGGGCTTGACTAATGAGGCCACCCATGAGGATGACAGTGAAGCATCCCAGTTGTAATCCTGCAGAGAGAAAGTTAGCTGTGAAACTCTGGACTCCCCCCTGACAAACACATAGAGACTGATAGATGACATGATATAGAGCAGTATAAACCATAAAGAGACTAGGATATTAGAATATATAAACTTCAGATTCATGATTTAGTTCATGTGTTCTCCAGAGAACACATTTTTCTGGCAGTTTCCTAGTAACACAGTAGATAATTGTCATATTTCCTTTCATGCTGCTTTAAGTTTTAATTATACAAATCATCTACGCTTATTGCAAAAATAAACTGCCACAAGGAGCCAACATTCCTCACATGCCTATCCAATCTATTCCCACTCTTCTCTCTAATACTAGCCACTAGTAACAATTTATTATACAATATATAATTGCATACCTTTAGCTTTCTGCACACAACCATAATGTATATCTAAACAAACAAACATCTTCTTTGTAAATGCATTTAGATAATATGTAGTCAGGAAGCTAGATTTTTCTATAAATGTGCTAATAACTCTGTTTTGATTTCTATAGATTTACAGAATGTTCTAATATGGTAAGGCATGTTCCCTTTGACAACATTTGCAAAGATGTCTAGGCTATTGTACTTTTCTATTTTCCAGATGAACATTAACATGGACTTGTCAAATTCTATGCATGTGGATAAGTGTTATTATTTTTAAATAAAAAGGGTCATAAGGTTTCTATTGTTTTGTGACTTCATTTTTCTATCTAACAATTGGTCTTGTATTTTTGATGTTACTGTAGATTCTACTTAGCTATTTCTGAATATAGACACTATTACTCATTTTTTAATATAAACATATTTTATTTCTATGCAATAGAATAACTGAAGTAGACTTGCTAGATCAAAGGCTATATGTATTTTAAATATAATAAATATTGGAGGACCTTGAAGCTCTGTTTTTGGTTCTTTTCTCTATCTATGCTCTTTCTCTAGGTAGTCTTGTCCAGTACCAGGGATTTAAATACTATTTCTACTGAAATACTAAGGAATTTCAATATGGCTTGTCATTTATCATATTTCTACTGAATTCTAGACTTTAGACTTTAAACCAATCTCCAATCAGATGCCTAATAGTCCATAGCTAACACTTGATTTACATACATACAGTGGCTCATTTAATGCTCAAATACACACACACAAACATACACACACACATACAGACATGCCCTCATATCTATCTACTCATATGTGTATGAGAGTGTATCATACATATGCACATATCTAAAGTGTATGTGCTTTGTTTTTATGTTTTGAGCTTTATTAAAGTTATAACATCCTCAATATTCTCTTCTAAGACACTGTAATATGTTTGCTGTATTATATGAAGATATTTATTTCTAACTAGGAAATAAATTAACCCTATAAGACATTAATCAGATATAAGACATATTAGGTATGAATTATGATTAAGTCAGTAACTTGTGAGATATAGATAAACAGAATTCATAAACTGCGTTAATTAGAAATAAGTAATTTTCTAAGAAAGTCATGTTTATCTTTGAACATAGACAGAAAAGAATGGAAAAACCAAGAGGCAAATAATGCTATTCAGGCAATGATTTCAAAAATGAGGCCCTGAACACTCAAAAGGTGTATGAGACACTCAAATATGGGAGTACTGAAGCTTGTGAAATTTAATTGTCCCTATCTTTTTTCCAACTCTGCATTCAGTGAAATGACATGAATATCTTGAAATCAATGATGCTGGGAGTATTTATAGCATAGAAATCTATAAATACTATAAATTGGTCTTCCCCCTCTAAAAATACTGTTCAATAGCATGGCACTGTTGACTCATGGCATGTGGTCCTTCTACCTGATTGCACCCTATTTTGTACATATTAGCCTTCTTCATTTGTTTTTTTTTAAATTTGTATTTATTTATTGTTAAGATACAGGGGGTACACATGCATATTTGTTACATGAACATATTGTGTAGTGGTGAGAGTTAGGTCTCAGGTGGCTCATTCCCCAAATAGCAAACATTATGCCTCATAGGTATTTTCTGAACCCTAACTCCTTTCCCCATCCCTTTATGGCTAAAACACTGGAAGCAAATGCAACCAAAACAAAAATAAATACGTGAGACTTAATTAAATTTAAAAACTTCTGTACAGCAAAAGAAATAATAAACAGAGCCAATGAAAAACCTACAGAATGGAAGAAGATATTCCCCAACCATATATCTGACAAAGAACTAATATACAGTATTTACAAAGAACTCAGACAAATTAGCAAGAAAAAAAGCAAATAACCCCCCCATTGAAAAGTAGGCAAACCACATGAATAGACATCTCTCCAGAGAAAATATACAAATGACCTACCTTTCCCATTTCCTCATCTTACTTCTTACTGTGATTTAAATGGATGTATCTGTGCAATTATAGCACTTAATTTGGCCTGTGAGTCTATCTGTTTCGTAACCTCTAGGATAGTTTGTCCATTAGTGTACCTGGTTTATCAAGGCACTAACACAATTTCCTTCATGATCGATGCTTTATTCATTCAACATTTATGTTTCTAAGATTTATCTATGTTGCTTTATGCAGCTACAGATTCTTCATTTTAACTGTTGTGTGATATTGCATTACTTTTAGATTAAAAGTTTTGGGGTTAATTTTTCCTATCACCTATTAGACCCGCCTCATATATGAACTGCCAGTTATGTTTGGTCTGCTTGTTCCCTTAAGTTATTAAGCTCCTTAAGTGGCTGTAAAGTTTCCTATTTATAATAGGTGTGCTTTTGTAGGCTCTCTTAGAGGAAGAAAGATATAATACATCTTGTTGTAGAGGCTGACGGTACATGAGTCCTTCCACTGAAGACAGGTGACTTTCTGGGGAGTCTTCCTCCATCTTTATGGGCTGAGCAACCCGGTCCACCAGTGCTGCCTGCAGAGGGGTCCCAACATTGTCAGAAATAGCAGTTTTTGTAAGACCTACTGTAGCAAGTTCAGCTCACTCTACCTGCTGAGTTTTTTTAATAAATAAGGATTTTTTTTAATAAATAAGGATTTTTAAAAATAAATAAATAAGGATTAATTACAGAGTTAGGCTGCATGCAGGGGAAGTTTGGGCCTCCAACTGGCCCTCACTTCTCCTGGTTTGGGACCAAGTACCCTTTGTGTTGTTATGTACTCCCTCTCTCCTTCCCTCCCTTGGCAGTGCCCAGTGACTGCTGATCCTTCCTTTGTGCTATTGTGATTAATGTTCTACGAGTGAGAACATGCAGTATTCAGTTATTTCTGTGACAGAACACAAAGTGTAATGGTCTCCAACTCCATCCAATTTGCTGCAAAGGTCATTATTTTGTTCTTCTTTATGGCTGCATAATACTCCATCGTGTATAGGTACCATATTTTCTTTATCCAGTCCACTTTTGATGGGCAATAGAGTTTTTCTCAGTGATTTTCTGTTGGGTGTTCTCAGAAAGCCACAGGCTCTGTGCTCTCTGGATCAGATTCTGGAGGCCAGAAAGGACTACCTCCCTGGAGCTTTGCAAATAGTCCCCCAACACCTTCTGGAACTTGCAGCCTTGTGTGGGCTTCTGAGATTCCCCTAGATATTGTCAGTTGACCTATTCAGGTTGTTCAATCTCTGTACCATAGGATGTAAAAGGAAAGGGACAAGCCTCTTAACTTTTTGTTCATGCTTTCCATCTCCTGATATTCTCGTGCTGTATACTCAGATAATCCTTCAGTGTGGTAATAAAAAGAAATTTCCTTAGTCCAAATTGGACTCCCTATTCTTCTATCAGTGATTGCAAATTCTAATGACAGAGACTAATCATCCAGGGTTGTAAAGAACTTGAGAGGGGTGTGCTGTCAGGCAGGGTGTGCATGTAGCTTGTTTTCTGAACTAGATGAGTCTCTGGCCTCCCTGTTTCTCATACGTGACATAGAGAGTAACCCTTCTTTTCTTACCCAGCACCCAGTGTGGCAATCTCCTATTTGTTAACCATACACTGTCTATTTTCTATTTTTCTTCAGTATAACTTTGAGCTTCTTGTTACAGAATATTCATTCTGGGCACATTGTGCAAGCATATCATTATTAGGAAGAAATCCACAGAGCAATTTGAGAGAAGTTTCAAAGAAGATGAAGCTGAATCTATACCTTACAATGAATATTAATATAAAAGCCAATATGCTAGGAATTAATATTTTTAAACAAAATTGTGCAAATTCAAGAAAAAAACATGGGTGGGGTTTTCATAACCTTTCTATGACTCAAAATCCAGATGCCATAAGATGATCAATAGTTTTTAATGTCAAAATTTATATTATAAGTAAAGTCATGTCACAAGTACAATTTAGGGAAAATAACTGAAAGTCATTTCATGGGCAAAAGACCAGTCTCCCTAATTTATCAATACCTTATTGACATTGAGCAGAAAATAAAGAACCATGCAACAAAAAATTGCCAAGGAACCCAGTGGGAGAATATTGGATTCTAGTGCACCCATTTGGATTACCTGATAAAGCAATGCTGCAGAGTCTGCTTCGTTCATGTGGAGGACCCCATCTTTCCCAAAGTGCAAACTGACCCCCAAATCCTGAGCCCTAAAATAAAAATGATTTGAGTTCTTGATATGTGGCACCATATAAAAATTTATACTCAGCTCAGATTTATAAAATATTGGGTACCTGGCATAGACCCTGGACTATTCGAGTTACAAGCAGAAAAGCTAGTCCAAGGTCAGTGACCAGAGGAGTACAAAGAATGAGAAGGGAAGATCCAATCAAAGTAGCACCAACCACTCGCTTTGTTCCCAGTCTTCCAACCAGATATCCACTGGGAGCCATTGTCAGCATCATACCATAGTTGATGGAACTGAAGATAATACCTTGGATTTGAGGGCTCCAGTCATACACAGGGGCCTTAGAGAAACAATACTGCAATAAACAATATGCTAAAATGTTCCTACATATCCTAAGAAGCTTATTTATATCTTCCACTTGCTTTTGAATTCTTATTTGCTCCATTAAAATTTTTGAACATATAAATTCTAGAAAAATAAATATCAAAATAAACAAACAGCAAAAAACAAGAACACAAATTGAAATTTTACATTGCTTACCCGGGCAGGAAGACTCTTTGGGGCTTTACTTGGTCCACCAAATGAATCAACAGGCAGCCCCTTGGTGGAATCGTTGATTTGGGATTGATGGCCTGTGCTGTTGACCATGGCTACCATGGTGATGTTTATTATGACATTTTGTGCCATCAGTGTGAAGTTGCAGAAATGTACAATGAGGGCTATTCCATAGCGAGTGGAACATAAACTTGGAACTAGAAATATGACATGACATCGTGTTAGTGCTTTTTTTTACTTAGCCAATATTAGTTTTCCCAAGACATAATATAAAAAGATATCACAATTATCACTTGATGTTTTAAATGACAATTCTATTTGCTTTAGGAAAGAAAGATGTAGAAGGAGGAGACCATTGAGGTGAGCCAAAGGGCATTTTATACCACAGTTTTTCAGAGTCTGACTTTCTCTGGGACATTCTTATAAATCTGTCTCCTCTCATTCCTAGGTGATTGTGCTCTACAGTTGATGAAATTACTCACAAGTAAATGTAGATGTGTGTGTGTGTATATATACATATGTGTGTGTGTATATATAGTAACACAGATATTAAAAGTAAACATATGCATATAAATATGTGTACATATTTAAATTACTGCATAGTGTTTATAATACACTACATATAATTTGCATATATAATTACATATATACTACATATATTATATGTAATATAGTATTTTTAATATATAAATGTTATAAATATAAAAAAATAATTAAAACTTTGGTATGGATGACTATTCTACTCACATCTTCAGGCATTGAGGACAAATTTTCATTTAAATATTGAGATTAAATTTCTAGAAAGATTTTCTCATTCAAGAAATTGACATCCACAAACTTTAAAAAAATAAAATGAAAAATTGTGGAAAAGAAATGAGCACAGTGTTCATATAATCTGTATTTGTACATCCAGGAAAGGTGGTAACTTAAAAGCGGAAATCTCATTCTCCCTTTCCTAGGTCCTGGCTAAATTTTCTATAAAATGTAAAACATGGAGAAATCAGTATCTGTGATTGAAATTAAAGAATAGAATTGTTTATAAATTGAAATATGAGAAGAATGGATTGATGAAATCAAAAATTTAAAAAGCTTCAAAGGTTAGCTCTCTATTCAGCTTTCTAAAAAGTCTTACATTGCTCTTTGGTGGTCTAGTGATTAGCAATCGATGCTCTCTAAAAAGTCTTTCTGAGCCATACTAAGTAACAGTCTGAAGAGCAAATAGAATGTGTGAGGCAGGAAGCTGTATTGACCTGGTCTCAGGTTCTTTACAAAAGGCAAAGAAGCTCTTCGGAACTATCTTCATTCCCTTTAGTGTTTCCCTCAGGGAAAGAAAAGTGACGTAGACTAGTGAGTTTGGATAATAAATTGAGCATGTGAAGCTCTGCATCTTTTCCAGCCTTCCTGGATTCTGTCTGTTCTCCTATCATTCAACTACTTTAGCAGAGCAAGCCTGGGCTTGTCCAGTTCACCCTCTGCCTGGATAAGGAAATCTATTCAATTAGGAGAAATAGCAGGGAACTGGATTGTCCACTCTTCTTAGTCATGTTCTCCACTCCAGATTTTATATCTTCAATCAAAAATATTTATAGATACCCCCAATATCAGGCCCTATAAAAGTAGCAGTAAGTAAAGCAGACAAATAGCCTTGTGTTTAGGGACCTCACATTCCAGACAGAAGCACAAAATATGAAATACAAAAATACTAAACCATATAATATATTAAAGGGTAATACATGCTGTGAAGAAAATAAAGTAAGAAAGTACAAAGTCCTAATGACATATCAGAAAGCTGGTAATGCAGATATGTGGGGAAACAACACGCTTAGTAGAGGAGCAGTTCTGAGGCTGAATGGAAAGTGCTGATGTGTTCAAAGAACCAAAAAGAGATGAGTATGACAGAGTGGAGTGAGCCAGAGGTAGAGGAGTAGATATGAGGAAAGAGATGTAATGGGGCCTGAATTTTTCAAAGTCATGTGGACCACTGCAGATACTTCAGCTTTTACTTTGGGGGAGATGGGGGCCACTGGAGGATTTTGAGCAGAAGTGGAACATAACTTGACTTACATTTTGACAGGATATCTTTGGCTGGAAAATTGACAGCAAAATGATAGGAAGTACACTTAGGAAACTATTGCCATAATCCAGAAGAGAAGTAAAGTTAGTTTGGGCTAGGATAATGGCAGTAGCTAAGATGTTATCAGATACCAGACTAATCCCAGCATGGGAGAAACACCAAATAAGAGTTTCAATTTCATGGATGGGCAGAAGGCAGGGAAGTAGGGAATTGGAAAGGTTCTTGTTCTAAACAATTAGAAGAATGGAGTTGTGCTTCACTGGGAAGGGAGTTCTGTGAAAAGAACTGGTTTGGAAAGTGGAGTGATCAGCAGCTTGTCATCAGACATGCTAAAACAGAGCTGCCTCTTAGGTACCCAGGAGAAGGTGTTGACAGTGTTGTTGGATATACAACTCTAGAATTTGGAAGGCAGGTAGAAGTTGAGGCATGACATTGGGAGTTAATAACCTACAAAGAATACTTAAAGCCATGAGAATTGGGAAATGAAAATATATAGAGAATAGAACCAAAAACTCACTCTGGAGCTCTCCAATGTTTAAAGGTTGGAAAGAAGGGGGAGAAACCCACAAAGAAAAATGAAAAAAAAAAAAAAAAAAGTAGGCTGTGAGGTAGGAAAAAAACCATGAGAGTTGATGTCTTAGAAGACAAAGAGACAAGGGTTTTGGGGAAGAGAGAGTCCGTATGTGGGTCATATACTCCTGACATGTCATATAACATGATGCCTGAGAGTTAACTCATTAAATCCTCACAATAACACTATGAGGTAGTGTTATTCTCATTTTACAGATGAAGAAACACAGGCACAGAGAGTTCAGCTCACAATGTAGTTCAGGTGTCACACTCTTAACCACTGTATTACATGTATGTGGTGGCTTTTGTTTTGTTCCAGATGATTCCATGAGAATACCTCTGTTACTACTCAAATGCATCCAGCTGTAAGATTTTTGTAGCTACGTGATGTGGGAGAAGAGGGCACTCGCTGTATCTTCAAGGAGTCCTCAAAACTTCAAGGAAGGAGGTGTCATGAGATTAACAACAAAGCTTTCTCCTCAAGGCTATGCTGTCTCCTGTTTATGGAGTACAAGCCTCTGTAGTGAATGAGGGTGGAAGGAGGACTTTGGAGGAAACTGGAAAATGTACAATAATTAGGGTGAGGACCTCAAACCATTTTTTTTTTTTTGAGTCAGGGTCTCACTCTGTTGCCCAGGCTGGAGTGCAAGTGGCGCAATCATGACTTGCTGCAGACTCTACCTCCTGGGTTCAGGTGATTTTTCTGCCTCAGCCTCCCAAGTAGCTGGGACTACAGATGTGTGCCACCATGCCTGGCTAATTTTTTTATTATTTCGTAGAGACGAGGTCTCACTATGTTGCCTAGACTTGTCTCAAATTTCTGAATTCAAGCAATCATCTCGCCTCGGCCTCACAAAGTACGGGGATTACAGGTATGAGTTATCACACCTAGCCCCGCAAACATACCTTTGTAAAGGTTTTTCTTTCCAATTCAGTGGTGACTTCCAAAGTAAATCAAATTAACTAATAATTTGAAGTTCCTGTGACCTCTGATTTCCCCAAGTTTCTTTGGGATCCTAGATGCCATAGGCTACTGAAAAGAATATCAGCAAATCAATAGACTAACAATTTACAAATGATGAGGTTGAACATTTGCCTCATGACATTGCTAAAAGATTAACTAGAAAGGTATTTAAGAGGCTTAGCCTGGCCATGCATAGTGGCTCAAACCTATAATCCCAACACTTTGGGTGGCTGAAGTGGTAGCATCACTTGAGCCTAGAAGTTCTAGACCAGCCTGGGCAACATAGTGAGGCTCTGTTTCCACATACACACATCCTCATGCACCCACCCAAAAAATAAAAAAGGCTTAATCTTGGGCTTCCTAGACATTAAGTATTTCCAAAGGCGACTATTTGTGTCCCTGAAAGTTATTTGAATGTGTCCTGTGTCCATTATGCATGAATCATTCCAATTATATCTACTCTAATAGATTGGTGCGATACTGATGTGTTAAATATTTTCAGTGTTCATCCTTAGCTGTGATGTGTGAGTTTGTATGTATGTGAAAGAGTGTAAATTTAATAAACACCTGAGGGCATACTATTTAACCAATAGAAGAGGGCACTGACATCATAAACTTATGGACTTTTGAAACTTAGAAGCTATATTACTGAATTCAATATTACCCTAATCAAAATCCAGGAGAGTTGTGTTTTTGTTTGTTTGTTTGTTTGTTTGTTTGTTTAACTTGGTGTGACAGATGACACCCTTAGTGATTACCTCATGGTATTCTCATGTTTGTGTAATTCCCCTCTCCTTGTGTGGGAGCAAGACTTATGACTTACTTCTATCCAGTAGAATGTGGCAAAGATGATGAGATGTCACTCCCATTATTACATTATGTTATACAAGTCTCCATCTTAGCAGACTGAAGGTAGACACTCTCCTCTTAGACTTGATGAAGTAAGCAGAAAGTTGGAGAAGCCCACATGGTAAGAAACTCAGGCATCCTCTAGGGCCTGAGAATGGCTTTCAGCTAAAATTCAACCAAAAGCCATAGCCCTCAGTCATACAGCTGTAAGAAAATGAATTCTTCCAACAACCTAAATAAACCTGGAAGTGGACTCTTTCCCTGTGTATCCTCCAGATGAATATGCAACTTGGTCAACCTCTCAACTGCAACCTTAGAAGACCCAAAGAAGGACCAGCTAAGCCAAACTGTACTTGAAGCCCTGATCTAGAGAAATTATTAATAAATGTATATTTTAGGCTACAAGTTTATGATAATATGTGTACAGAAATAGAAAATGAATACAGTTGGTAAAAAATAATAAAGATTAGTTAAATGACAATATGATAATTTTTTAGGGAGATGTAAGATCAAAAGATATTTACATTATAAATCATGAAAATTTCTCATGAGAGTAAAATGATAAGACATCATTGTACCGAAGTATAAGAACATGCAGGAAAATTCAAGGAACAATAGAAAACATCCAAAAGAATAATGTAGTATGTAAAGGATGTTGTAGCACTTAATGAGGGAAAGTTAGATGAGGTAATAAGTACTGCTGAGTTAACTGATTAAATATATGGAAAATAATGTTGGAGCAATATGTTTTAAGTCACCATAAAGCCTAGATATAACACAAAAACACTGAACTTTGTCAACTTGAAACTTCCATTAATTTTTTTTTTTTTTTTTTTTTGAGTTGGGATCTCACTTTGTCACCCAGGCTGGATTTCAGTGGCAAGATCATGGCTCACCACAGTCTTGAACTCCTGGGCTCAAGCAATCCTCCTACCTTGGTATTCCAAAGTGCTGGAATTATAGCTATGAGCCACCACACCCAGTCTGTCTTTACTGATTTTTAAGATACATTATTGTTTCACTAAAAGCCAATTGACTAACTGATTTACATATCAAATTTAGTAAGTCCAGAGCTAAACTCCAAATCTCCACCATCCCAAAACTTGCTTTAGCCAGAGTCTTTTCCAAATCAGATGATAGAAATCCCATCCTTATAAACACTTTGCAATCCTTGATCTGGAGCATACTATCGTCTTTACATTCAAAATGTATGTAGAATCCAACTACTTCCCACCAGAGCCACTGTTATCTTTTAGTTTAGGGCTGATTCCATGTGTTTCTAGCTACCAACAGATCTTACCCAGATTTTTGCAATAACCTTCAGCTTGGTTCCTTGTTTCTAGTCTATCTTTAATACAGCAGTTGGAATGTTCTCATCTTACCATAAATCAAATCACTTCCTATTCTGTTTAAAATATTCCATAAGGTCTCCATAGTGGCCAAAGGAAAGGAAACACTTAAACCCTTTGTCTCAAGATTTTCTTTCTTTCTTTCTTTCTTTCTTTCTTTCTTTCTTTTTTTTTCTTTCTTTTTTTTTTTTTGGTGAGGAGAAAAAAAAATTAAATTAAAGATGTGGGGTACACTTCAGGGTTAGGTATACAAGTGGTCATCCTACAGGTACCCTTATTGATGTTATGTGCCCCCCCCTTCCCTGGCAGTTTCCAGCAATTGCCAATCTCTTTCTTATAGTATTATGGTAAATGTTCAGGGTCTGCTATGAGTGAGAATATGTGGTACTCAGTTATTTGTTTCTGTGATAGATCACTGAGTATTATAGACTCAAATCCATCCAAGTTGCTGATAAGTCCATAATTTTGTCTTTCTTTATGACTGCATAATATTCCATTGTGTATATGTATCACTTTTTTTTTTTTATCCAGTTCAGTTTCTACAGGCAGCACGTTTGGCTCCACATTTTTGCTATTGTGAATGGTGCCACAATAAACATATGTGTGAAGATATCTTTTTCATAGAATGATTTGAGTTCCTCTGGGTATATTGTCAGTAGGGGAATTGCTGGGTCATATGAAAGATCAATTTTGAAGTATTTTAGGAATCTACATACCATTTTCCATAGAGGTTGAACTAGTTTACACTTCCACCAACATTGCAAAAGTATTCCCTTTTCTCCTCATTCTAACCAGCATCTGTTGTTTTTTTCTTTTATTAATCATAGCCATTCTTGATAGTCATTCTTATTGGGGTTAGGTGGTATCTCAATGTGGTTTTGATTTGCATTTCTCTGATGATTAGTGAGGTTGAGTACTTTTGCATGTATCTATCTGTTGCCTGTATGTCTTCTTTTGAGAAATATCTGTTCATTCATTTTGCCCACTTTTTAATCGACCTGTTTGTTTTTTTCCTTTTGGCACGTTTGAGTTCCTTGTAGATCTTGGATGTTAGGCCAGGCAGAGAACCAAATAAAAAGCACAATCCCATTCACAATAACCACACACACACACAAGAAATACCTCGGTATCTTTCTAACCAGAGAACTGAAAGACCTTTACAATGAAAACTATAAAACACTGCCTAAAAAAATAAAAGAGACTAACAAATGGAAAAATATTCCGTGCTCATGGATAGGAAGAATCAACATTAAGATGTCCATTCCCCCAAAATCAATCTACAGATTCAATGCAATACTCATTAAATTACCAACGTCATTCTTCTCAGACCTGGAAACAACAATACAGAAATTCATATGGAAACATAAATGACAACAAATAGCCAAAATAATCCTCAGCAAAAGAAACAAAGCAGGAGGTATCACACTTCCAGACTTTAAACTTTAGTATAATGTTACAATAATCAAAACATCCTGGTATTGGTACAGAACAAGCATATAGACCAGTGGAACAGGATAGAGATTTCGGCCACAAATCTCAATTTCTCAACAAATTCATCTTTGACAAAGCTTCCACCAACAACCACTGGGGAGAGGAGAACCTATTTAGTAAATGGTGCTGGGAAAACTGGCTGACCACATGCAGAAAATTGTAACAGGACCCCTACCTATCACCATACACAAAAATCAACTCTAAATAGATCAAAGACCTAAACATAAAACCTCAAACTATAAGAATCTTAGAAAATGCAAGAGACACCCTTATGGGAGTCGGAATAGGCCATCAATTCCTGATCAAAGCCCCAGCTGCCCATGCCATAAGAGATAAGATAGATAAGTGGAATCTTATCAACTGAAAATCTTCTGCAAAGCAAAATAAACCACCAAGGGGGGGGGGAGACAGCCCACAAAATGGGAAAAAAATTTGCCAATGGTTTTCATTTCTTGAGAATAAATCCTGAGGAAATAATTCTAAATGTGAACACATGTTGTGCTGAATAATGCTCATTTATCATCATATGAGTATATATGATATAGCTGACATATGTAGTTCATATGCATATAATAGCCAAGTAACATAGATAATTCATATATAGGTATAATAGCCAAGTAACAACAACAACAAAACCTCATGAATTAAATGTTAAATAACAGGAGGGTTTTTTAGGTAAATAATACTCCATCTATTGAATATATTGGAATATGATATATTAATATATCTTTCAAGTATGTATTGCCAAGGTAAAAAATATATTCAACATAATAGATACAGCATAGAATTATGCAAAATATACATATAAAATGAAGAATAAAAACACAAATTGCAGTGTTTGAATTAAGCTTATGAAAATCTTTTCCTTTCTTGATTTTTGAAGTTTCTATAATTATTTTTCTTACTTTTTGTAATTAAGCAATATATCTAAAATATTACACATAATCACATGCAGAAAACACAATATTATGTGTAGACAATTTGGTGGACATTATCAAGAATGTAAATGCATATGATAAAGATTAGTAGGTAACAGTCAGAAATAAAAGACTTCTTAATAATAGTTGTATTTATTTCCTTTATACTTGCAAACTGTACATTAATATAACTGGATTTTCAAAAAGAATTAAACAACTTAAAAGTCATAATTTTTTTGTATTAATACATTGCAGAATATAATCCATTGTAAAATGCTAAAACCAAGCAGCTGAGGTTGAGTTTACCTTTTCGGGAAATGAGCTGCTTCTCCTCCACTTGCATATCTTGGGAATACTTATTCTCCCCTGATGTGGGGCTTAACTCCATCATGGTGGCCACTGTGTTTCTCCTGTACTCATGAGTAATTTTCACCTATCAGGGTGATATGTAATACACATATATCAGTCGAGAGAAAGGGACTCCCTTGAAACGTTTAAACTGGGGGAGACAAGAAAACAAAAGCTGGCTCATTTCATCTGGTTAGGTACAGGGAGGCTTACTATCCTCTCTTGGCTCAACACAATATTTGTGCTGTTTCTAAGGTTTGGAGCTGTTTGTTATTTAGTATATAGAGTGTTCTCTGTAGACCAGTTTACAAGCACTGGCTTGGGAGCAAGGCATTCCCAAATTGAAATCCAAGCTCATGATTTACCTACTGTGCCAAGTGCCTCCAGGAGAAAATTTGTGTGCCTCAGTTTCTTCATCTGTTGTTAATAACAATGACAAAAGCATCTTCATCAAACATCTTCTTCATGTGTTTGGTTAAAGTTATAAAGGTTTAAATAGACTACACATGCCTAGCACAGAGCCAGGCACTCAGTAAATGGTACCTATATGATACAGTTTATTGTCATAATTACTGGAGCTAATAAGAGTGGGTCAGTTATGTCAGAGCTGTGCTTTTCTAGAATCCTCTACCTGCACCCGAGAAGCTGGCTGCAACTACCCTTAATAACTCCCATACTGCTTCCTCATTTGACCTACCATGAGTGTTGCTGGGAACTACATTTTCATAATGAGTTAACATTCAAGTCCCACATTATTGTTATCCATAGGTTGATAATGTGTCTACAGAGTTTTAGAAATAACTAACACAGAGATCCTGACCTAAAAAAATTATTACTATCATATAATATTAAGATTTTTTATGTTCAAAGATTTTTTTTACCTGCTGTATGTAGAATTACAATATTTATGCTATGTTTGCTACTCAAATTATTAAATTTATGAATCTCTTAAAGAAAAACTTTCAAAATATACAACTGCTTGTGCCATTAATAAGCTAAACTTGCCAGCTTAATTAAATACTTGTAAACGTCTAAATGCTAGCAATTGACCAGAACTGGTTTGATACCATTGTTGCAAACTAAGAAACAACTTCTTAGTATCTCTTTATAATAAAAGCTTCATTAGTCAGAGATGAGTTTTTTGCCAAGAGACAAGGCCTTGATCCGGTGCAGTAGACTCCCTTGTTAGGATGTAGTTAGATCCACTCTCACTGCTGTGGTGATTAGTGTTTCTTCTCTTCACCACTTCACAACAGAGTTACTGTGGTGACTGGTCTTTTCTCTTCTTAGATCCCATTTTGCTCAACTGCTTGCCCTGCATCCAGAACCCAAATTCATTCATTCCTTATGTAAAATATTTTTATAAGTAGTCATATGTACTTAAAAACAAAACACAAAACAAACTTCTGTCTCTTCTCCTCTACATATTACAATTTATTTGTTAATATTCATACCAATGTCATCCTCCTGTTGTATTAGTACTTTTTTGCATCATTGTCTCCACTTTAGAGAGAAATTATAAAATCATAGCTTTAAAATAATTTGCTTTAAGAGTGATGACTTTTTCTTCTCATGCTAAAACTTTCCTACTTGGTTTGTGGTCAAGTTGGGAGTATGGCCGTTGGATGACTCTTCTCTATTTCTAGTCAATTTTTCCCTTCAGTTTTATTGATGTATAACTGACATACAATGAATGGCACTTATTTAAAATGTACAATTCCATAAATTTTGAAGGATGTGTACACCTTCGAAACTTATGGAATTGTATACTTGGGTGATGGTTTGTGCAATCAAAATAGTGAACATAGACAGTTGAATCTCCATATCTGTAGGTTTCTCATCCATGGAGTCAACCAACTGTGGATCAAAATCATTATTAATAGCAATAATAAATGAATAACAAACATTAACATAGCATTTACATTGTACTAAGTATTATAAGTAATCTGTAGATGATTTAAAGTATACAAGAGGATGTACATAGGTTATAAGCAAATATTATACCATTTTATATTAGGGACTTGAACATCCTTGGGTTTTGGTATCTGAGGGGGTCCTAGAACAGATTTCCTGCAGATGCTGAAGGACAACTATACCTTATCTCCCAAAAGTTTCCTCGTGTCCTTTTATAATATTTTCCAGCAGTATATTCCAGCATCTTCCCCATTCGCCCTGCCCTTCCATCCCTGGCAAGAAATAATTGGCTTTCTCTGACATAGATTCACTAGTATTTTCAATAAATGTTATAGAAATGGAATCATACAGTATGTATTCACTTTTCTTCTGGCTTATTTGATCAGTATAATTATTCTGAGCTTCATCCATGTTGTACATATTAATAGAGTATTCCTCCTTATTGCTGAGTAACATTCTCTTGTACGGTTGTACCATAATTTATTTATTCATTTATCTTTTGGTGAAAAAATGCTCTGTTTGAACTTTTGGCCCCTTACAAATAAAGTCACTGGGAACATTCATGTAAAGGTTTTTGTATAGAACTTTTTATTTCCCTTAGATAAATACTCAGGAATGGAATATCTGGATTATATGAGAAGTGTATGATTAACTTTTTAAGAAAATGGCAAACTGCCAAAGTGGTTGTACCATTTTACATTCCCACCAACAGTGAATGAGGGTTCTAGATCATCTACACTTAACAACTTGATATGGTGAGTCTTTTAAATTTTATTCTCCAAAACATTAGGAATCATGGTTTTAGTTTTCATTTCTCCAATAAAGTGGAACATCTTTTCATGGATGTATTTGCTATCAATATCACTTATTTAAGGAAAAGTCTCTTCAGATCTTGGCATCAAGCATTCTAATTCCATGGTGTGATCTGGGCATTTTTAAAATAGGCCTTTTGTTTCTAAGGAAAATGCTCTGATTCTGCACTCAAAGATTGTTTGGGAAATACTTTACCAAATGACAAAGACGGGGTCACTTGCATTGTCTTGTGCAACTGGCAATGCTGAACGGGAGTATGTTGTTTCCCATTAACAATTCCCCTCCCCCACTGATATTTATTCTCCCTCCCTTGCTCCTTTATGTTGTCAGTTGATGTAACTCTATGACTATGAGACTTTACAACCCGCTCCTGTGAGGTCTTACTTGGTCAGCAACATTCTGAATGTCAGGTTTCCTTTCTGAAGCTACTTCAAGATTATCCCAGTTAAGCCTCAGTGGGAGTTGCCCAGGTCGATGACTTTGTCACAGAGCATTGGCCTCTGCATTCTTTTTCTTGGTTATATGATACAAAGACTGGTTACTGGATTATCAACAATTGGTCAAGAAGAAGAGTTGCTTAGGACCTGATAGCTGACTGAGACCCTCACAGTTTGGACCCATGACTGCCTGAAATGAACAGCATTTATGTTGTAAACAAGATGGGTTTGGTTAAAGTTATAAATTCCCTCTTATTAAGTAACAGGTTGTTGTGATTGTGAAGTTGCTTTCAACTGAATGTAGCATGAAAAACTAATACTATGTATGTAATCTGGCAGGAAATTTTAAGTAAAAACTTAAAGATCAAAATGCCATCCCTTAACAGTTAGGTCTAAATTCAGAAATGATGGTAACATGTTTGAATATACTTCATTTTAGTTACCAAGAATGGCAGCTTAAGACTCTCAGTTACCTGAACTATTGATGTTGGAACAGTTTCTTAGTTTCCCCCTCACTTAGATGAGTGCTACATGATGCCTGACAGTTGTCTCATCCAGGAAATTCAATAATTTCTGGATGGAAGGATGATTGGCTTTTAATAGAAAAAGGTTAAATGGAGGTTCTAAAAAGAGAAATGTGACAACCTAGCAGACATTTCCAGGAAAATTGAGTCATATTAGAGGGCAAAATTATATAAATAGATGAAGGCATGGTAGAACATGAATTGAGTTAGGGAAACAAAAAAGGAACCCTAAGACAGCTCCCTCAGAAAGGATAGTGCACAGTAAGGCAATGGTGTACTGGAACCTGCTCATCTGGACCCAAAAAAACTAATTACAAATTTTTAAAGAAATTTTGAAGGCTAGTTGTTGAAAACAGTCATTAACAATTAAATTATGTACGTTTAGAGTTCCATAAATTACGTTTTAAAATGCAAGGTTAAATAAATAATTTAAGCTGATCAATTCATAATATTCCATGTGCATTTTACTGTCAGTTCTACTCTTGAAGTTTTTATGTCTCTCATGTCTATATGGTGAGAATTCTGTATAAAGGTATGCTATCATGCATATCTTTCCTCAACTCTGAATTCAGTGATGTCATGTTGTTTGAAACTGACCGTGATAGAAATTTAACACCAAACCGATTAGCAAAGGCTACAAATTTGGGTTTAATTTATTGACTTCCTGGACATTTATCAGATATTTATATAAGTATGTGTGTCTATATATATATAGTATATAGACACACTACATTATATGTATTATATGTATGTGTATATGTATGCTATATATGTGTGTGGGGGTACATATATATATAGAAAGAGAGAGAGAGAAATTAATGAATTTTCTTTAAACATGATAACCCTGAAATATCTGGTTTTCTTTGCAATGATGTGATATATTCTACAAAACATAGGTACTCTTAATAAGAGTTCATATTTCATACCCAGTCCTGCGTCTGCCTCTACTCATTGAAATGCTCTTCAGTCTCCACAGACAAGTCAAGTTCCCAGAGTTACCACACTGATCTTTCCATTTGTCTCCTGACTTTTTGAGATACTTTTCAAAGCTATGAAAGATTCGGCTCACCTACGTGGGACAGTCTACTGCCTGCACACAGATTGTCCAAACACCATATCGCCTAGGTACTCAAAGTGAACCAGGCTGTTATACCTCCTCCTGCTAGCAGATCTGGCTCATTCACCACACCATGACACATACCTACTGTCTTGCAAACCTCAAAATATTTCATTGACTTGAAACACTGGATTCAAGCCCTATTGGCCCATTACATACCCTGGATCTGTAAATAGGGAAAGGAGTGGTAATCCAGAGGGAAATTTCAGGGCAATCATGGCTTTCCTGTCTCTTTTTCTTGCTCCCCTTCTTTCTTTTGTACTCCCTTTCTTTCTCCCTTCTTCCCCCACTCTCTCCTTCCTTCCTTTCTCTCGTCTGAGTTCTCACTCTATCACCCAGACTGGAGTACAGTGTAATAATTATGACTCACTGCAGCCTCAACATCCTGGGCTTAGGCAATCCTTCCACCTCAGTCTCCAGAGTAACTGGGACTACAGGTGCACACCACCACACTTGGCTAATATATGTACATATATATTTGTGTGTGTGTGTGTGTGTGTGTGTGTGTGTGTGTGTATGATGTTTTGCTATGTTTTCTAGGCTGGTCTCAAATTCCTGGGCTTAAGCAGTCTTCCTGCCTTGGCCTCCAAAAGTGCTTGGATTACAGGCATGGGTCACTGCACCTAGCCACAGACTGGTGACTTTTCTATATGTGTCCTTACTCTGAGTGACTCCTTCCTGTTTCAACAGCTCCCTTTATTTTCCACTAGATGCAGTTGAAATCCTTCAGCACACTGGGAGTAGTCAGGTTGCTGCAGCAGAAAAGCCCAGTACAATTTTCTTTGGGGCACAGGGAATCTTGTAAGAAATGGAGATCTGGTTGTATAGCCTTTCTTATATTGGAGTGTTGCCTCACAACTACTCTACAGCTCTTGCATGTGTGTTTGTTAGACATTGGTATAATAAAACTGTTATAAACTACTGTACCAGGCAGTATATATCAACCCCAGATGGAGATATTACTGACTCTCTTCCTCCAGGTCACCCAGTTAGAAACACAAGCAAGTTTTACCCATTCTCCCAAATTTTGTTTTTAACTGTCTCACTAGAGTGCCTATTTCTTGAAAATATTTTCCACATTTAGCATTGTCTCCTCCACTAGCTAGTTTCAAAGTAAGTAGATAATTAGGTACAAAACTTCAGTTTCCTGCTTTTCCCTCTATTCTGTAGGTCTTGTTAATATGGGTTTTACATTTTCACTTACATTTTTATCAGTGTAAGAAAATTTGGGATGGAGAGTATATAAAAATTGTCAGCTGTTAAACAGGAAGGACTCTTGCAGATCTTCATCTCAACACAAAAATAAGTTACTTACCGACTTAATGTCTGCAGAAAGGCTCCAGGTGGGATCCTGGGTTTCGTCCATGCTTGCTCCCTTTGACCTTCTCTTCACTAGTAGGCAGGTGATTATTCTTTGCTACCTCAGGGCTTGAATTGTTAATCTTTAATGAAATTCACTGAACTAGAATTTGATTGAGAAGGGCTTCTTGCCCAGTGGCCTCTGAGGAAGTGTTCAGAAATGCATGCCTTCACAGAATCCTAACCTCCTCTGCAGTTTCTCTTGCTTTTGGCTGTGAGCTTCTCAATCTCTCTTTTCATGGGTGTCTCCTCAGAACCTCAGAGGTTTCCTCTGGTTCAGGTTCTTGATTTTGGCTGTTTTGCTCTGCTTTGTAGTAGTATCTTTAGTGTCTTTAGTCTGCTTTGAAAAGGCTAAAAAAAAGAGAGATAAACTGTAATTAAATACAACAGTTTAGTATTTTTGTGTTTTTTCCCTCTTTAATTTTCCCCTTTGAAATTTTGTTAATTTTTTCTTCTTTGAAATATATGAATTATAATAGTATGGATACACTTGAACTTCATTCACCCTGTTGCTTTTTCCCTTCCTTAGTACCTTTTACCTTTACTCACCAAACAAAACATAACAAACAAAATGAAAAAGTCTCACATAAATATAATCTGATTTTTCCAAATACTTTCATTTTGCTACCTATATGTGTGTTCACAAACTATATAAAATAATGCTTTGTATTATCTCTAAATTTGCACACATGCTATCATGTAGTATGAGTCATTCTATAATCACTTTGGAAAATAAATAATATAAATTTGGCCCACCCACCCAGGACAGTGAAGGCCAAATTTTCTCAGTTTCTTGCCATTGACACCCAGGAAGTTAAAAATATTCTCACTGCTTTCCAAGCTTATGTGTAGTTGCTTGTCCTTGTCTCATAAATGTGTCGATGTCTTTAGACTTCAATCTTATATAAAATGGTTCATTTCCAGCTCCCTGAATGCATTGGATTCATAACTCAGACTCCTTTCTTTATGTGAGCATTAGAGACAGCCATGGAAAATTAAACCTGGTTCTAAACTGTCATAGTTCTACTGGCTTTAGTTCCTGTTCATTACTTTGACTTTAAGTCCCTTCTTAGTTTACAGCCCTAAGATGTCGTTTAGATTCTGACCTTGACTCAGAATATACCTATTTGAACCGTATTGTGAAAGAGTAAACAACCTCTCAGCACCTCAGCTAAGGAATGAGAGCCTGGCAGAATGTATCACTGAGATCAAGAATTCAGAAGGAGGAACACAGATCTTGGGGAGTCAGAGCTACTATTTGCTGAACATTTATTATACGTCATACTCACAATTCTTTCAGATAAGTTTGATTATATTCTTCATTTAAAAAACAGAATTATTCCATCTGCACTTTAATAATTTAAGTATGGAAAAATCTAAGTCCATTATTTTGGGGGACAAGTGCAATTTTCACCTTCTTATTGAGGACAAAACTCTGCTCTTTCTTTCTCTTGCCTAAATTACTATCTGTAGGTCCTTGGTCATGCCCTACAAACTGTAACATCTTATTAGATGGGTTTTTATTAATCTGGTAAAATGTGGCTTACTTTCCACCCTGACTCTGGAATAGCATCACATGACAGATAGCAGACTCTGAAGGAAATAAAAATATTTTATCCTAAAATATATCTCTCTGACATTATTTAAAATGGCTGCCACAGGGTCAGCAGATTGAAATAGCCCTGCAAAGGCTATTTAAAAAACAAATTGGCTTTTGTGGGAGAATTTTTCATCTGTAGAGACTCGTCATTAATGCAGTCAGATCTTCCACTTATAGGCCTTTCCAGATCTAAGAGTGATTAACTAAGAGTCTGACACCCTTAAGGTCTGAAAAGAGGTATCTGCCATCTAGTCTTTCTGAGGGCTTCTAGTGAGGTTTCATCTACATAACAAGAACTTTGGCTTCCACAATACGCTTATCTTTTTTTTTTTTTTTAAAGATACAAAACAGACATGTGTTAAAGATTTTATTTACTTCACTAATTAATGAGGTAGCTGGAAAATATGTTACACCTAGTTCAAAGGAGTTGTCAAAGAACCACAAATATATATGTAGTAAATGAATTTTGAAATTAATTGACCACTACATGTCTATTCATAAAACAATCATCAATTACATTCCAACAGATACAACCCAAATGCCCATGCCATAAAAGATGAGATAGACAAGTGGGAGCTCATCAAACTGAAAAGCTTCTGCAAAGAAAAAGTAACCATTAAGAGAGCAGGGAGACAGCCCACAGAATGGGAAAAAACATTTGCCAACTGTATATCTAACAAAGTTCAAACATCCAAGATCTATAAGGAACTCAAACGTGCTAAAAGGAAAAAAAAAACAAAAACAAAAAACAGCTGCATTAAAAAGTGGACAAAAGACATGAATAGACACTACTCAAAAGAAGACATGTGAACAGCCAACAGATACATGAGAAATGCTCAGCCTCACTAATTATCAGAGGAATGCAAATCAAAATCACATTGAGATACCACTTAACTCCAGTAAGAATGGTCATCCTTAATAAAACAAAAAACAGCAGATGCTGACGAGGATGAAGAGAAAAGGGAATGCTTCTACACTGTTCATGGGAGTGCAAACTAGTTCAACCTCTGTGGAAAACAGTGTGGTGATTCCTAAAAGAACTAGAAATTGACCTTCCATACAACCCAGCAATCTCTCTTCTGGGAATATACCTAGAAAAACTCAAATCTTTCTACAAAAAAGATACCTGGGCATGCATGTTTATTGCAGCCCAATTCACAATAGCAAAAACATGGAGCCAAACATGCTACCAATTGAAACTGAACTGAATTAAAAAATGTAGTACATATACATGATGGAATATTATGCAGCCATAAAGAAGGACAAAACTGTGGACTTCACAGCAACTTGGATGGAGTTGGAGTCTATCATACTCAGTGATCTATCACAGAAACAAAAAACTGAGTACCATATGTTCTAACTCATAAGTGGCCCCTGGGCATCTATGATAATACTATAAGAAAGGGATTGGTGGTAGCAGAGCAGTAGCAGGACATTGTGGAAGGGAGGACTGTGAGGAACACAAAATACCCGTATCTTAACTCAAGCATTCCTTTGCCCTGACTTCAAGTTTTTAGACAATAATTTAACACTCTCAACCAATTATCAACTAAAAAAATTCTAAAGTCCACCTATGACTGCTTCTTAGCCCCCACTTGGAGATGTCCAACCTTTTTGAACTGAAGCAATATATATCTTCCATGTACTGACTTATGACTTTACCTGCAATTTCTGTCTTTCTGAAATGTATAAAACCAAACTATAATCTGACCGCCTTAGGCATACTTTCTCAGGATCTCTTCAGACTGTGTAACCTCAGACTGTGGTCACTCATACTGGCTCAGAATAAACCTCTTTAAATATATTTTGGCAGAAATTAGGAGGGTTTTTTTCCATCATCACTATGTAACATGTTTTTCCCTAAGTCATTTTGAAGGACTCTGAACCCTGGGATAAATAATTATCAACTTCAAAACTCAAATGTCACATGATATATTTCTGACCCTGAGTTATACAAAACAGAAAATGTGACTTGGTTTTGCAATTTAATTTTTAATTTTATTTTAAAGTGCTTATGAGTTATTTGTTCTTGCATTATATTTGGTTTAACTTGCTACAAATAAACCTAAGTTTTCTCTGTGTAGCAAAATAAAAATCTGGCTTTATTTCATTTCAAGGATTAGTTTTAAACACTTGAATATAGGTTAGGAGTTTTCTTCTACTTAGATTGACCCATCTTTAAAAAAAAAATTATAGTTTCCTTTTTAATAAGATTGGTCTTTAACTTGCTTTGTTTCAATCACAAGAATCAATAGAGTACAAATTTCTCCTGTGATTTAACAGTTTTCCTCAGCTGAGCTCAGTGGTTTATGTCTGTAATCCCAGTGCCGATGTTGAGGTGGAAGGATAGCTTGAGGACAGGAGTTCGAGACCAGCTTGAGCAACATAGTGAGACTGTGTTCCTACAAGAAAAAATAAAATTAGCTGGTCATGGTGGTTCACAGTCGTAACTACTCAGGAGGCTAAGGCAGGAGGGTCACTTGAACCCAAGATTTTGAAGTTACAGTGAGCTACGATTGTGCCACTGGACTCCAGCCTGAGCAACAGAGTGAGGCCCTGTCTCTCTAAAAAACAGTTATCCTTAGAGTTTTCTTCATTAACTACGAATAACTGTAGTTAATAATCAGCTACATGACAACTCAGCAGGATGCAGGCTCTGATTCTAGGTTACATTTCAGAGGATTCACATGCACAATAATATTGTGAGCATAGGAAGTCTACCACCTCTAGTTTAGAAGGCCAGAACTCAGGCAAAGGAATCACCTCTCATATGCATACTCTTCCTGAAAGCTCACAATGTCAAGCAGGGATTCAAGGGTGCCTGTCCAGCAAGCACACTGAATAGGCATAAGTCTTGAAATAGAAGACTTGACAAAATGGAAGTGGTTATTCTCTGATGCTTGGCTGGTTTTTCATGAACTAAACCATGAACCCGCATATGGTGTAATGTCTGCTCAGAACTTTACATCCTTATGGTTCTGGCAAATTATTTTGTTTTGTAAGTTCAAGTCAAACTTTGGTTTTGTCTCACCATCTCTATGACAAATGGAGTTAATGTGGTTATCAGTCTAACATCATCTGGTCTTGTGCTAGGCACCATCTATAGCAGAACACCAACTCTATAATTGTCTTTGATCAGCCGAGCAAAATGGTGTGTCTTTTGTTATCTACGAAGTACATTCAATTATGTGCTAAATTGTTATACTAAAAACATTCCTCGCTTTTTTCCTTACACATATCTGTCTTCTAGTCTACTTTACAGTTTTAGTGACATTTAAGTCAACAATTATAGTACCAGGAATGCCCAGTTAAAATGTCAAAATCATTGACTCCTAAGACTCTTGGGTAGCAAAACTGCTTTAAAAGTACTTTTCTGAACCAGGTACAGTGGTTCATGCCTGTAATCCCAGGACTTTGGGAGGCAGAGACGCGAGGATTGCCAGAGCTCAGGGATTGGAGACCATCCTGGAAAGCTTGGAAATTCCTTGTCTTTACAATAAATCAAAAAATAAGCTTGATGTGGTGGCGGGCATCAGTAGTTCCAGCTTCTTGAAAGGCTGAGGTAGATGAATAGCCTGAGCCCAGCTGGTTAAGGCTGCAGTGGCTATGAGCATGCCACTGCAGTCCAGTGACAGAATGAGACTCTGCCTCTAATAATAATAATAAATAAAAATGCTTTTCTGTATACCATACAATAATGTCTTTCACAGAACTGCAACTTGCATGAAAATTCAGTGCTAAACTCAGTTTTAAGGAAATCACTTTACAGAAAACAATTTTGCTAAGGAAGACAAAGTAGAGACTACCATGGTAAATAAAAGGAATTGAGAGAGTTTACTGAAATACTGCTGTGCAATATCCGTCTATGCTTTTCTCTGAACTGTGACTGGCTTTTGGTGTCACTCTCTCCCCTTCTATGAGAAACAAACTCACCGGTCTAAAATTAAAGGATGGACGTGGAGACATGAAGTACAGCAGAAGTGAGACTTTAATGGTGGTCTTGTAAGATTGGGTGGCTGCTAGGAAGGTACACCAGGGACAACTACAGCAAGCAATTCTCTAGTGTGAAAATCCCTTCCCCAGTTTCTCATTGGCTGAGTACTTTGGGGTGTACAATCTTTCCAGACTTTGCCTAAGTTCCATTTTTTTTTCCCTGTCATAAGCTTGTCCCCTGGTTCCCTTCTATGTTAAGTCTCTATTTTCTTAAGAATAGCGTGCTGTTTTCTCATTGACCCGTTTCCATCTCCTAGTTGTTTAGGAGCCTGCCAAGAGCTCGTGGCTGAAGATTGCTGTATCTGCCAGCCTGTTTAGACAGGCCTTGAAAATAAACCATCAGAATGTTTCTTATAAACTCTCTCCTCTGTTTTTTTTTAATGAATTTCTGACTTCATTTTCATTTTAGATTTTTTTAATTGGCTTTATATTTGTTGGCTTTTCTTCTTATAATCTACTATAGCTTCCATGAGCATTCGATTGTTTTATATTTGTTTGTTAATTGTGGTTTCTATGAGTCTCTTAACAGCCCCGGAAACAGGGAATAACACAACATCCCATTGCCAATAAAATTTCTGCTGTAATTATAAGAGAGGTTAGGACTGAGTTTATCATTCCCTTCCATTTCCCAAATCATTCCCATTGTGAATGGATCATTAATACCTGCTTTTTTGGTTAACTCATTAGCTAGGAATGTTAGTCCCTGTAAGACTTTGGTGATGGTTTTATCAGCGGCAGTGTTACTTGGGATGAAAAATTTCCCTCCTAACATGACACAAACTTTTCCTTTCTTTGCCAGGATCATGTTTAATACAATTTGATTTTCTCATGCCATCCAGCTGGTGGCATCCAGTTGACTAGCTACCCCTTAGAAGACATCCCTGGTGTAGTTAATAAACCTTTGTTGATTATAATATATACAATTGATTCAATCCGTATTCTTATTAATGGTGGACTACCAGAAAAATGATGATTCAAATCTGGCAGCCATCTGATTTCTGGCCTTAAATTTATTGGGGACTCCTCCTCTTGGGACTCCTATTGAATCTATGTAAACATTGGAGTTAAAAGATCCTTCCAGAGCCCTTCAGTTTCAGTGATGGACACTGTTATCCTCAGTGGTTTGATGGAATTCCAAGGTGAATGGGATGGCCAATTGGACTAGTGCATAAGTCCCAGTCCAGTTAGACGGCAGTTGTGCAGGCCCCTCTTTCCACAGTACCATCAAATATCTGCTCGTGGGATGTGTAGATTAGAGTAATTGTGACTCAACTCACCAGTGACATTTAGGTTATGGATACAGGTCAACAGGTCTCCCATGGGCTTACTGAATTCTTACACCCTTCTTGAGCGGCAAGAGGAGTAATTCATTGACCCTAAGGAGAAGGGAGGGATCACCCTCAGTTCTAACCTCTGTAATGTGGGAAAGAGCAATGACAAGCTATTGCAGGCTGTATTTCCCCATGCTTTCTTGTCTTGGTATGAAGCCATCATGCAACTCATCCCTGCAGGGTCTGTATTCCTTTCAAGAGGAAATGGAACCACATGGAACTACTTGCGCCTGTGGTCACCCTGCAGCGCAAGTATAGCAATTGATTTTGTTGAGCTTATGCACAGAGAATTTAATCCATTCTACCCAGGCATTGACATCACCATATCCTGTCTCAATCTCAAGTGTCTATTTAAGTCCTTGACTTTAGCTATAGTTACCCTCTTGAGATCATTATTAGGAGGATTGCTATGTCGTCTAGAACTTGGAGCTGGTTTAGGTATATCTGATGTGTTATTATTAACTAACCTAAGGACTAGATGTCCTAGGGGGTCTTTTTTTGTGACATCTGCTTCTAATCTATATACTTGAGATGCCACCCTCGGCTTTTGATCTAGGACAATTGAGTTGTTAATAGTTAAAAGCACAGGGTTACATTTTAAGTTCTGACATACTTCTGGTGGAGTACCCTTAGAAAGATGTATTTTATTTTTAAAGGTTTCAAATTTGGGGGTGACCCACCCCAGTCTTACTGTCCATCCTTTTCATTGGGCGATCCACCAGACATCATCCCAGCTGGGACAGGGATTGGTATTACTTTATCCAGTGCCTGGTTCTGAGCAAAGGTATTTTTCCATTTGTGATAATTGTCTTTGATTTTTTTAATTGCCACAGCATAGAACTTGAAATGCATCAAACCAAATGGTTTGGGGTGTTACAGCTTTTTTTATATTTATCACCAACTTGATTGGGTATCCATGTGTTCCCTGTCAGTTTCCATTACCTTCCACCCTGTTCATGATCATATATCCTATCCATGTTAAATACCAAATTTGAACCTGGTCCATGTTTCTTATGGAAATTTCCTTAGAGTGACCCTTATGGATTCTTCAGGGGATCTAGATACTTCCCATCGATCTTTGGCTTCTTCTTGAGTTATTGGTCCCTTAACTCAGGTATAGTGAGTTCAACCTTTCTCAGCCGTTTTACACAGCAGTCTCAGTAGCTAGGAGTATTTGACAGTAGTAACCACAACCCAACTAAGCTGGAGTTTGCTTCCCTTCCAGGTTTTTATGAGGATGAAATCGCCAGAGTGGAAGGGACGAACAGCAAACTTGAGAGGCAGGATCTGGGCAAGAAGTCCTTTTAATCTAAGGGAGGAAAAAGTGGAAGATATGGCCAGTATACAGTTTTTTAGAAATTGGTCCTTAGTTTTCGTAGTGGGAAGGTTTGTAGTTCTGCCCAGGTATGGGAGTCCATACAGTAATTTACAAGGAGACAAGCTCACATTTTCTTGTGGGGCTGTCCTGATTCTGAAAAGCACAATTGTAAGGCGCTTCACCCAGGGTAATTTAGTTCCCATTATTAATTTAGTAATATTTTTTTTTGAGGGTTTGATTTATCTTTTTACTTTCTCTGAGGAAGGAGGGTGCCAGGGGTGTAGTAATCCCACTAAATCTGCAAGCTTTTTATTACCCCCTTCAATATCCATGATGTAAAATGACTTCCATTATTTAATCTACATTTTCCATTAGTCTGAATCAAGGAATAATTTGGTTTAGAATTATTTTTATTACAGATGCTGTAGTGGCAGCTGCAAGGGGGAAGGCCTTCACCCAACCTGAAATACAATCCATTATCATTAATAAGTATCTTAATTTCCCTATTTTGGGCACTTCTGTGAAATTTACCTGAATGCTTTGGAATGGTCTCAGTTCTGGAGACTTCTTCCCACAGCTTGCTTTTGAATTTCCTTTTTGTTTATTCTCTCACATGTTATACAGCCTTTACATACTTGCTTGGCAATGCTACAGATGCCCATGCATCCAAAAGTTTTTAATATGGCCTGAGGATCCCAGTGGCTCCCCTTCTGTAACAGTCGTTAATTTTTTTCATCACAGTCTTGCTAATCATTTTCCTCCCATCCAGGAGGAACCATTGTTCACCTCCATTCCAAATAGCTCCCAATCTCTTTAGTTCACCCTCTTCCTCTTTAGTGAATTAAGGTTTTAGTGTTAATTTAGGGATGTTAGGAATGAGACTTAAGAGTTTAACCTCATTTTTCTAGAGCAGCTTGTTTTGCGACCTTGTCTGCCAATCTGTTTCCTATGGCCTCCAAGGTGCTCCTCTTCTGGTGAAATGTATTACTTCTATTTCAGTTGGGAGCAGGAGGCTTTACAGGACCTCTTTAATTAACTTCCTATGTACTAATTTATTTCCCTTGCTATTGATGAGAACTTGGTCTGTCCAAATTTTCCCAAAGGCATGTACTACTCCAAAGGCATATTTGGAGTCAGTATAAATGGTACCATCCTGTTCTGCAAGGAAACTTAAGACTTGATGGAGGGCATACAATTCACAAGGTTGTGCAGACCAATTGTTAGGTAGTCGACCCTTCTCACATACAGACTGCTGATTCCTGTCAACAACTGCATATCCATTATGCCTCTTTCCCTCTATTATTCAGGAGGACCCATCTATAGTCTTGACTCATCTTATAATGGGATCCCTCATAGGTCTGATCTAACTTTGGCTTGATATTTAATTATATCCAGGCAGTTATGATCTATTGTTTCTGGGTTCTCATCACCTTTCCATAGGAAACTAGCTGGGTTTAGACAACCATTTATGGTTAAAATTGAGTCATCTTTTTCTAATAGCATAACCTCATATTTTGGGATTTGGGAATCAGTTAGCCATCTCCCTGCTTTTTGGTTGAGTATGGTTCTCACCTGATGAGGAGTACTGATTATTAAGGACCCCCCAAAGGTCAGTTTTCTGCTTTTTTTTTTTTTAACTAACAGAGCAGTGTCTGCCACTGCCTGGACTCATTCCAGCAATCCTCAAGAGACAGGGTTGAGGAGTTTAGAAACAAAAGCAACAGGCTGCTTCTTCCCCCACCCCCATATTTGGTTTAGTACCCCTACGGCCACGCCTTGATTCATCATGGCAGAAAAATGAAATGTCTTGTCTAGGGATAGAAAAGCCAGGACAGGGGCTGTAATGAGGGTCTGCTTTAAATTCTCTCTAGCTTGTATTTCCTCCTGAGACCATTGTAAGGGGTTAGGTTTCTTCTTTAACAGTTTTAGACACAAAATTCTTGTTCTTTAGGCATAAGATTTAATTCATATCTGGCAACAGTCAGCCCCAAAACCTTTTTGAGTTTTCTCTTGGTTTGGGGCAGGGCCAGGCCCTTTATGCCGGCTATTCTCTCTGGATTTATTCATCATTTCCCTTCACTGACAAGATGTTTTAACTATTTAACTTCCTTTTCTACAAAATGTAGATCATTTCTTGAAACTTGTAGCCCTTTTTGTCCTAGAAAGTTGAGCAAATGAATAGTAGTCTTTGCTACTTTCTTCCTTTTCTTTTTCAGAGATCAGTAAATCATCTACATATTGCAACAGCTGGGTCCCTGCCCTGGGTTGAAATTTCTCGAGGGCAGTTTCAAAAATCTGACCAAATAAATTTGAGGCTTTGGTGAAGCCCAGTGCTTCCTTCCAGTTATAGGATTTTCCCTAAGGGGAAATATTTTAGAAACCTCCACGGGGACTTTGGAAGGGAGAGGAAAATTTTCTATGTCTTTTTGCATCTTTAGGTTTGGGTAGAGGCTTGTAGGGGCAGCAGGCTTAGAAGTTCCTTGGAGCCTTGAGCCCCCTGGCTCAGAGCCCTCAGGGGACCCTGGGTCCCCTGACTGCCTCCAGCTTTTCTGTTTCCCCTAAGGGGGAGGGAGACTAGAAAGAATGTCCCAGGACTTCTCCTTGCGGCCCGTTCCCTTGGCCTTGAGGGAAAACATAGAAACTGCTCCTGACAACTAACCAAGAGAGGATGAAGTAACATGGAGAACTAAGTTCTGGCACCACCCAGTTCTCCTCTAAGCCAGAACTGTGACCAGAAAACCACAGGTTTGCAAACTGGCTCCCTAGTCCAGACAAAACAACAGTATTTAATTATCTTTTGTTTCTCCTTACCTTTAGTCCAGGGATTGCTTCTTCATCATTTCAACATTTTCCCTGATAGACTATCTGGGGGAATATCCTTGGAGAGAACCTCTTCTCTTCTTTTTTCCCCTCCTCCCGGGCCATTTTCTTGGCCCTCTTTTGTTCCCCTAGGCCTAAAATTTTTATTCCTCATTTTCTGTTAGGTTGATAACCCTGCTGCCTGAGTTTCCCTATGCATTCAACCCCCCCTACTGGAGGTTTCATGCACATGCTGGGGCCTGCTTTGTCTCTGGCCATTTTCCTCATGGGAGAATGGAATCAAGGATCCAGACTCTGCATTTGCTTGGTATCCAGGACACATTTCAGTCACACACGTTCAACCTCCAAAAATGCCCAACCACCAATGCAATACTTAGAGCCCAATTTTCCTACCTTGGTTCATGCACAAGTTTGCCTGGTTGCTGTGGTGCCTGCTAGCTTTTTTTCTGTGCCACCTCTGCAGTCTCTGGCACAACTGTCTCAGGCGTTGGTCCCACAGGGAGCCGAGAAACCCAAGCAGAGTAGGCCACCAGAAAATCAGGTGGGGCACACCTCCCACTCTTCTGAGGTCCCCCTCCCATGGTTGCAGATAATCTCAGACAAGCCCCAAAATTGTGAGAAACAAACTCACCTGTCCAAAATCAAAGGATGTACTTGAAGACATGGATTACAGCAGAAGTGAGACTTCAATGGTGTTCTTGCAAGATCAGGTGTCTGCTAGGCAAGCAAACCGAGGGAGACTACAGCAAGCAATTTATTCCCTAGTGTGCAAATCCTTTCCTGGTTCCCCATTGGCTGAGTACTTTGGGGTGCACAATATTTTCTGGACATTAAGTTCCATTTTTTTTTCCTTATAACGGTATCCCTGGGTCCTTTCCCTGATTAAGTCTCTATTTTTTTTTTTTGTGAAGTGATGAAAATATTTTTTTAAGAAAGAGACAGGAAAAGGGCTGTACTCTTAAGATGCGTGTGGCCGTCTGGGGTGTGATCCGATGCCACACGACAGATGCAAAGAATTGCACAAAAGTTAGATTTTAAAATATAGTTTATTTAAAAATAAATTAGAACAAGAAAGAGAAGGGAGAGAGAAGATTCACTTCCCTAAGGTGGGAGGGGGGCCAAAGTAGTCTATATTTTCTTAAGAATAGCGTGTTGCTTTCTCATTGGCCAGATTCCATCTCCGCCTGTTTAGGAGATCACCAAGAGCTGGTGGCTGAAGATTGCTACATTCACCAGCCCACTTAGAAAGGCCTTGAAACTAAACCATCAGAATGTTTCTTATACCTTCCTACCCCCCAAAACAGGTCATCTGCTGGACTTTATTATCTGGGGGAGTTACTTGCCATTGGCCTTGTGGTGGCTCTCATTTTGTGGGGGTAGGAGCATGGTCTGGATGTTGGGCAGAACGCTGTCCTGGGCCATGGTGACTTTGCCCAGCAGCTTGTTGAGCTTCTTGTCATTGCCGATGGCTAGCTGCAGGTGGTGCAGGATGATGTGCGTCTTCTTGTCACCAGCCGCATTGCCTGCCAGCTCTCGGATTTCAATCTCTGCAGTCAGGTACTCCAACACCTCCACCAAGTACACCTGCATGTCGGGCCCAACTCACTCTGCATAGTTGCCCTTGTAAAGCAGGCGGTGCATGGTGCACATGGCCCACGGAGAACTGGAGCTCGGCTGGGAAAGAGCGGGTTTGACTTTAGCGCAACCCTTGATGCCCTGATTTCTAGGACAGTCATCCTCTGAGACATAACACCCTTTAAAAATAGTAAACATCACAAAGGAGAAAATGAAAGTCAGAAGGTGAATACACATACACACACAAACAAACACACGTGTTGTAATTAGCTTCCTTATTGGCTGACTTCTAGAAGGTACCTCATCCAGGCAAAATAGAATGGGCAGAGACTTTTATATACTTTTTCCATTGTTTTTCATCCCATCAGACTTGGTTTTATTAAGATTTCATTTGAATACAAGTATCTGCAGGACTCCCTTTGTCACCTGTATTTTTTTGTATAATTTGAGAATATTTATTTCCTGTATAGAGGACAAGAAAATGAATGGAATGTAGATGTATGAAAGTCATGAGATATGTTATGTATTGATGGGAATTAATAAGTAGATCATGTGTAAGTTAAGAAATGGAAAGACCAAGAGATACTTAACATTCACAAGGCTTAAAATAAACATAAGACACCAGGAGACAAACTCTTTATCATATACTAAATACACAGCATATGTTAAATATCCAAGGCATACTTCAGATATATGAGTACCTAGATTTTAAGATATATGAGCACCGATATTTGTGAAGTTTTGATTCAGTCACCTTCTGGGGACACTCATTCTTTCATCAGGTGTTCTCTGTTCAAGAAACATAATACTAGTCAGCCTTTGAGAAAAAGGAAATTCTTTCATTTGCAAAAACATGGATGAACGTGGGGGACATTATGCAAAGTGAAAAAAGTCAGGCACAGAAGAACAAATACTACATAAACGTGTATATATAACCTTTAAAAAAAAATCAGACTTATAAAAACAGAGGTTACCAAAGTCTGGGAGCTAGTGAAATGTTGGTCAGTACACAAAATTTTAGTTAGATAGGAGGAAAAAGTTTAGTTCAAGAGATTTATTTTGCAACATGGTGACTGTAATTAATAGCAATGTATTATATACTTGAATTGCTAAAAGAGTATATTTTAAATATTCTCATCCCCAAAATATATATTTGTGAGAAAATTGATATGTTATTTTAAAGTAGCCATTCCACAATGTATACACATATCGAAACATCATGCTGTACACTATAAATATTTACAATATTTATTTGTCAATTAAAGAAAACATAAATAAAATCCATGGCTGTTTAGCATGTCTTTCCCACAGAGCCAATGTGTGCTGTTATCTTCTCCTATGGCATCTTCTGCCTGTGGACTCTGTTGTTTGAATCTCAACACTGGCCCTTGTAACCACACTATCAGCAGGGAAAGTTAACGTGTCAGAGAGAGAGAGAGAGAGAGAGAGAGATGTTTGAATGTTATATACTACCAAATTCAGTACTATGGTTCTTCTATCTTGCTTGCTTCCTATTCTAAGTATGTAAAATCAGCCTATCTTTTTCCCCTTGCTTCTGGCAGTGGATTTTAAATTTATTTAACCAATTATGCATATTTATCATCTTAATTTGACCTATGAGTTTTTCTGTTCCCCAGATGACCAACCTCCTTGTAGAAAACTTGGAAACTCTATTGTATCAGTATAATTTCCAACAAATCACCATGATTAAGTTCAAGAAGTAGGATGAGAGAAACAGAAGTTCAGTTCCAGGGAGATTCTAAGTGAATAATTAGTAACATTGTAGAATGTTGAAACAAATACATGGGCATCTGATCTAAAGCCATGTGTATCATAAATTTATTTTGCAATGGCAACTTTGAGCAGATCACTGGTAAGACTTCCCTTCTGATCCATTATAACAGATGATTAACCATTACCTCCAGGAAGTTCAAAAGGCCGAATACTCCCTACTGCCCAAGGAGCTGGCCAAGTACACCATGTGCTGTCACCAAGTACATAAGCTGCCAGTGAGTTCTTTTTATTAAACTTGAGCATCATATACCAAAGACACTTTAAGAGCCATTTTAGTTTTTAAAATCAGAGTTTTAGTTCATGTGTTTTTTGCTAATAATTTATTGGTTGTGCTTATAATTCATTGATTATGAATCACCTAATCAAGTTGGTTGACAAAGTGAAGATCAGGGGATGGGGGAACGTTTTTTAAATTTTCTCTCAGATTTAACACTTTTCTTATGAGTAAATAGGTCTTTTGTGGTTGTTTTCATAATCATACAGTATTGGGTGTATGTGCTCTAATTGTACCATTCATGAAGTGATTACCTCTATTCCTTTACTTTTTGATTAAAGAAGTTAAATGTCATTTCATGCTATGTTTGAAGCTTTTCTTTCTGTTCTAATACCATGTTTATAATGTTCTCAACCTCTTATGGTATCCTGGTATAATCTGTTTTCTAATTTGCTAGTCCAACTCCTTCTTATCGTTTAATTTTTTTTTTTCCAATTTACTGAGGTTTTCAGTCAGTCTTGGAGACACTGATACCTCAATCCAAGTGCCATGTTTTCCAGAATCATTCTTCCCAGTTCAGATAATTCCTGCTGAAGCCAGGGTTGACTCAACAAGGCAGCTCCCAATAACGGTTGATTATGGGTAGGTAGACCAATAACCTAAACAGGACCAGCGTCATTTCTCATGGACACAAGTTAAGGAGTTCAGTTTCTCTCAGGTAGTTGAAGCTGAAACCCACAAAATTTAGGTGCTGCGGAAGAATCTTTCCAAAGTACTTTTGGTACAGGCCACACTTATTTTCTAGGCTGTTTGGCTGTCTTGTTTTCTGAGTGTTTCATGCCAAGTATGAATATCATCCAATAAGAATGCACTTTGATCAGCACATTTACATGTATTCTTTCTTTGCCTTTCAGCCACTCAGAGACTAGGTTGTTCCTATGCCTCATTTGAATATGGCAATTATAAATAGTTCTCCAGGTGCTAGCTGTCATTCTCCTTACCTGGAAGTATGGGAGGTTGGATCTACTATGCCTACATCTTCAAGTATTTTTCTATCTCCATAAATGACTCTAAGAAAATTTATTTACTAGGTATTTTGAGGCATTCAAACTTTTTACATATATCTGCAAATCTTTATGGTTTTCTTCATGGAACTTTATACATTTTTTTCATGGAATTTATCTTAAGGTAGTTTTGTTGTTTATTAACTTATCTAGGTATAATAGGAGATTTTTTAACTGCCTTTCAACATATGAATCTACTGCTATTTGTGTTATAATATTGTTATTTGGCTGCTTTGCTGAACTTTATTCTTTCAGTTTTCTAGGTTTTATTCTAGGATTTTCCAGGTAGACAGCAATCTATCAAGTAGGTAAGTAGTCCCTAAGCAGTGGCACAGTGGCTACATTGCCATATTTTCATAGATTTGGCCAGAAAGGAGACGAGTAGTTCAAACTAAGATAAGCTGTCTATAAACAGTTTATCTAAGTTTGAACTGCCATGAAAAATTACCATAGGCTTAAACAATGGAAATTAATTTCTCACAGTTCTAGAGGCTGAGAAATCCAAGAGCAAGTTTCCGGGAGATCTAGTGTCTGGTGAGGGTCCACTTCTTGATTTGCAGATGGTCACCTTCTCCTTGTAGCCTCACATGGAGGAGAGCACAGAAAGAGAAAACAAGCTCTCACTTGTCTTTTTATAAGAACGCTAATCCTGTTCATAGTACAGTTTGCTATTTATACAGCCAACAACAGCGAAATTAACATAGTGTCACATACTTATTTCCTAGTTCCATGGGAAGACATGAAACTGGAAGGGCCAGATAACCAATGATGTGAGAGGTTATCTGTTTTGTCATTGAAAACCCAACTTTAAACTACAGCCACATATTTGTATAATTTGCATCAGCACCCAAAGGACAGATGTAGAAAGTCTTATGCCTCACTAGAATCAGAGGACTGGTGGTTGAGAAACTGCCTCCTAGTAGCGGCCCACAATATAGGTAACTTCCATCTATATGGGGAGGTTGATGATAAATGACCTTATGATGATTCCTTACAAAGCTGCCTCTTCCCATGTTTCTGAGAGAATCATAAGGCATTCTGCCATGAAGAACTGGAATATAGTTGAGCCTTGTCTGTGTGACCCATGTGCTGATCTGCAAAGTTGTCAGGGTAACATGGAAGAACAACTTTCCTGTACAAACCATGTTATTGTTTTGCTGTATTACTTTTAGTAGTTAAATATCTTCTTTAAATGCATCATATAATAGTCTGGAGCAGTGATACCAAAAAGTAATAATAATAGTGGACTTGAATTTCTCAAATAGAATACACAGCTTTATTTGACATATATCACACCCATGTTACTAAAAGCCTTTAATTTAAAATAACTAAAATATTAACATCTACCCACTTTGCAACTAATAGGATGCATATGGTTCTTTTCTTCTTTGTTTAGTATCATGAATTGCATTTATACTTTTTATCATTATCAACAAGAGAAGTCATAACAATGAAATAATATCCTGAAAGTTCTGAGACAAAACATTTTTCAATCTAAAATTCTATGTACAGCTAAATTATAATTTAAGAATAAGAATGAAATAAAGACATATGTAGACAAAGACTGAAAACTTTTACAACCCACACAGAAATATGTTTAACCTAATATATAGTAAGAGAAAATAGCAAGATCCTTTTCACCATGTGCATTTCAGAAATTCAAAGTTTTATAATACATTGTTGCTAAGAATGTAAGGAAATAAGTAATGAAATAAAATATTGATGAATGTGTAAATTATTGCTACTTTCTGTAGAGAGTTATTTGGAAGTATCTGTTAAAATTTAAAACACAGATATTTTTGACCCATAAATTCAACTAAGAAATTTTTACTGGCAGTTACACTTGCACAGGAATACACTGGAATATATACAAGGCTATTTGTTGTAGCAAAGAAAGAAATCAATCATATCAAACATACAGCATTTAATATGGTGAAGGCCCTGTTCAAAGTGCTTTACATATATTAATTCATTGATTAACTCTCCCAACAACCCTCTGAGGTAGGCACAATATCATTCCATATGACAGGAAACAGAGGAGAGTTGTTAGATAACTTGCTGGCATCATTGTAAAGATTTTATCTTTTGTAGAAAAGACAGTCTTATATATCAACTAACTCATTTTTCTCTTCCTGGGCTACTGGACTGCTCATTTCCCATTATTTTTTGAAGTTGCTTTGTGTGCCACCACTGAACAGCCTGCATTGAATGGTGATGCCAGTAATAAACCCTTGCTTTCTTAAACCACTGAGATTTGATGAATGCATTTGTTAGCACTGTATAGTGTAGCTTACTCTGACTAGTGAAGAAATTGGCAGCAAAAATGGGATACTACCATAACAAAAACTAAAATACTTCTGTTCTCATTGATTCACGGAAAAAATCATGAAGGCAATGAAGATAATGCAATATGAACTGTATTTCAGTTAAGACGGTGCACACACTTAATGAAGACAAGTAACAGCAGGTTAGTTTGCAAGGGTAATGTGGCATATTTCATATTATTACATTATTTGTTGGCTGAGCCAAACTCCATTTTAAGATCTCTACTTCTTTATTAACCTATATTTACTAAATATAGTAAAAGTTAAAAACTCAGTTTTCAAGCTTCCCTTGTAACTAATGGTGTTGATGCACATTTCTAACCAAGAACACATAAACATTTTCCTATTTTGAGAGTGAATGTGAACTCTGGATGAGCATCCAATGACAAAAGAACAAGCAGGAAAGCCAAAAGGCCAGGGATAGGTATATTAGCCTGGTGGTGACAGATAAACAGGATATCTCAATAGCATACAGAAATAGAAGTCTATGTCTTGTTCACACTACATATTTGTTGAGATTGGCTGCAGCCCTGCCCCATGTCATCTTTCCTTTAGGGCCTAGGTTAAGAAGACAGTATCTGTGTGAAAGAGGGATGATTTCCTTATGGTGAGAAAATAAAAAGTTTGGTGAACCATAAACTGGTGCTGAAAGTTTATTGTGGATATGACTCACATGACTTCTCACATTTCATTGGCCAAAGCAAGACATGTGGATAAGCCTGATGCCAGTTAGGTAAGAAAGTACCACCATCTTGAAGGGAAAGGCAGAGATATTTATAAACAAAAACACAATTCATCACAGTCTAAACTTCTGACCAGAAATATTCAGTTCATGCTCCTTTTCATACATAAAATATATTCAATGAGTGTCCCATCCAAGAAAGGAAACCCAAAAGTCCCATCCAGTCACAGTGTCCGCAGTGAAGTGTAAAATCTCATGATAATCTCTACACCCATCTCGATTTGGGTCTTTCTGTTCTGAAAACCAGTAAACTAATATGAAAAGCCTGCCTTGACATTCTACTTCACAACCTCACATGTAATAGTAAAATAGGAATAGCATAACTACAAAAATAGGAAACAGAGAATAGCTAAGGAAATTCTGATATCAGCCAGGGCAGATATTGCAAAGGTTTTCTACCCTCAAGATTTTCTACCCTGGAGCTCAGGAATATTCTTTGTTTAGTCTGTAGTTCTACATCCTCAGAAAAGCTCTGTAGCTCATTGTTTTCCAGTTCCCTTGTCTCTACCTTATGGTAAATCTTTTCCATTATTCTTCTTGGCCACATTTGAAGAGTACACTGGAGGCTATCTCCCTCCCTGGAACTGAGAATCTTTCACAGTCTACTTTGGAAGAAAAAAAAAAAAAGTTAGTGTACCAGGGCAACATTTGAGTCCTGAATAGTCACTGTTTTCTTTAGTCCAGGCTGATTTGTATTACAACCCTCAAGAACGTTTTCAGTGTCCTGTTTAATTAATTACAGCCAACTTCACATGCTAAGTTCATTTGTTCCCCAATCTCAATTCATTTAAAGATTTTCTTCTTTACTCTTCAATGCTTTCTCTGGACTTATTTTTGTGTTTTGTTTTTCTTCAATGACTCTAATAATCTGGCTTCTTTTCATTTTTTATGCATAACTGGTCCATTGTTATTTACTTGAGCTTATCATGCTCCAGTGGGAAATCCACGTCCTTTGTCTCATTTTCTTAGGCCATTTTGTTGAACCAAAAGTATTTACTAGACTACCTTAATTCAGAGGTTTGAACAGCTGGTTGCATGATACTCTTATTACTTTGTTTTTAGTTCTTGTCATGAGAATAAGCTTGAATAAGTTGCTTTTTTTAATTTCTTAAATCATTTCTCAATTGATAAGAAGTATTTTCTTCTAACCCTACAAGTCTAGATATTCTGAAACTGGCCAATTATTTTCTGGCTTCATAATTTTTGGAGGACATTGTCAAATGCAGCCAGTAGTACTGAGGACGTACTACTAACATTCAATATCTTAACCACTTCACCTAAAGCATGAAACTCAGGTCACATATGGTGGCTCATACCTGAAATTCCAGCACTTTGGGAGGCTGAAGCAGGAGAATCCCTTGAGACCAGGAGTTTGAGACCAGCCTGGGTAACATAGAGACCCCATCTCTATTATTTTTTTAGACAAGAAACTAATCAAGTACATTATCTGTCTTCCAAATTGCTTCAGGAAAAAAATTTAACACATATCAAGCATTATTCTTCTATCCTTGAAACATTTTTTCTTTGCCTCCTGATCAATCCTAATGCCAACACTACATTTTTTAGTTTTGTTGGTTCATTTGTTTCTCTTAAGGCAGCATTTTATTTCTGGTACTAATTTGTTTATTAATCAAGAAATGTTAGGTTATGCTGCAGTAATAAATAACTCCCAAATCTCAATGGTTTACAACAACTTGCTTCATGCTGCATGCCCAATGGTCTACTGTTCCACTTCATCTTCACAATGGAACTGAGTTGATAGAGCAGCTTTCACCTAGAACACAACAAGTCTTATGGCAGAGGAAAAGAAACATGGATAAATTTGACTCAAACTGCACTTGTTAAAGTAAGCCACGTGAACAATTGTGATATTAATGAAACAGGAAAGTATAATACTTCCCTTAGAGAGAGAAATGAAACATCTGTGTAGAAATTATTGGTGGACTGGGAAGGTAAAAAATCCTGTATCCTTGATTTCACTGTTGAATCACTACTTCACCTCTGGACTGTCCAAACCAATATTTCCATTTCATGCATCAACTATTCTGATCTGCTACTTAATTCACATAGTAAGATTTTGTTTTTCTTCAATGACTCTAATTATCTGGCTTCTCTTCACTTTTTATCCATAACTATCTGGCCTATTGTTATTTACTTTTGTTTCTATTACATTAATTTATATTATTTCTTCTTATTTTTTAATCCAAAAATCTGAAAATGGATATTTGTATTTCCTTGACTTTTGCTCATGGTAGATTGTTTCCATATATACTGTGTAGTTTCAGATGATGAGAACATAGTAAACAGAAATTTATTTGGGGGAATCCTAATGGCTCAGGATTGAATAATTAACCCTTTTGGAGTGATTTTTGTTTGCTTCTTCTCGGAATCACCAAACTAACCACTTTTATGTTTGTTTCATAGCTTTCTAGACATTGTACATACTGCACATTTAAATATCAAACCAAAGCAAGTACAAACAAGTATTTACGCGTTATCAGCCTGGGAAACCTAGAGAAAAATCTTTCTTGTCTCCCTTGTCTCATGGACAAGTATTTTCTGTTCTACCTACCACTACAGCTGTGGCCTTTTGTATGTCCTGAGTTTCAGGAATGTGACAAGCAGAAAAGAGATGCATTGAGGAAATACTAATTTTGATGCTAAATAAAGAAGGGCATTAGATCACTAAATGTAACTGGGAGTAAACAAATGTTTAATTCTCTTAAGTTGTCAGAATTATGTTGTTTTATGTAGGCTGACCCATGATGGACATTGTATAATGAGAAGTGATCAAAATTATTATTTTTTAGACAAGAAACTCATTAAGTACATTATGACAATGTAACTGAGTATAATTCAGGATAGAAAATATGATAGCTGGTTACTTCTATTCCTATTGTGTAGGGTGGCTTTGGAAGTAGTAGTAGGCACCAACTTTAGAAAAACTGTAGAATAATAAGAAGAAATATTTGAGAGGAAAACTCCCATCTCACTGCCCTCAAAAAGATTCATAGGCCGGGCTCGGTGGCTCAGCCTGTAATCCCGCGCCTTGGGAGGCTGAGGTGAATGGATTGCCTGAGCCCGCAGGTTCGAGACCCGCCTGGGCAGACGAAACCTCATCTCTACAATAAATCAAAAAAATTAGCCAGGCGTGGTAGCACGCACCTGTAATTCCGGCTACTTGGAAGGCTGAGGCGGAAGGATCGCCGGAGCCTGGCAGGTCGAGGCTGCGGTGGCCGGGAGCGGCCACTGCACTCCAGTCTGGGCGATCGAGTGGGACTCCAATTCAAAAAAAAAAAAAAAAGATTCACAGAAGCAAACTCATATACTGGAGAAGTGGATCCATGAAGACGAAGTCAGGAATGCTCTGATGTGTCTCCAATGTCCTCTTCAGTGAGGCTACCCATGCCTGTTTTCAACAATTACTTTAGTTCATTTGTGCTGCTGTAAGAAAATACCACAGACTGAATAATTTGAAAATAACAAAAATTTATTTCTCACAGTTCTGAAGCTGGGAAATCCAAGATCAAGGTACCAGCAGGTTTGGTTTATGGTGAGGGTCAGGTCTCTTCTTTCAAGATGGTGCCTTGTTACTATATCCTCCAGAGGACTGAACACTCTCTTCTCCACATGACAGAAGAGATGAAAGGACAAGAGGGCCTAATTCACTTCCTCATCCATTTTATAAGGGTCTCTAATCCCCTTCATGTAGGCAGAGCCCTCACAACATAACAACCTTCCAAAGGGCCCCACCTCTCAATGCATCCATCATGAGGATTAAGTTTAAAATGAATGTTGAAGAGGACATCATCATTCAAACTATAGCACCAATAAACTTGTCTTTTAATTTTGTTATTTGGACAAAAAGCAAAAATTTATTATTTTACTGTATTTCAAGCTTCTTCTTTATCTCTCCTTTATTCTCCATTTATCCCCTAGTGGCAGACCAAATTTAAGGACAAGGTTGGAAGAGAAGGCAAGATGGTGATGGAGCAGGTCAGAATGTGAGAGTCTCCGCAAATGTCAGTGTCCATAAGACTCTCTGCATGAGTGGGTGTGTGCCAGTGGGTGAGTGAAAGTCTGTTTGAGGGGAGACTCGGGTTCATGCACCCAGGACTCTCCTTCAGAGGTGATGGCAACTAGCCACCACCCTGAGATTGGAGCCCCCAGTGCACAGGATTGTCTGCCGGTCTCGGGGATCTCTTGAGAGGAGGCAACAGAGAACAGCTGCTCCTCACCACCTGGCATCTAGCCCACACCATCACCTGCAGCAGCAGACTGGCATGAGCTCCAGGAACCATGGAGAGGGCAGGACATGGAAATCTGGAATACAGCCCTGCCACCGGTGAGGAGATACTGATTGGTGTCATCATCTCTGTCCCGGGGTGGGGCAGAGACCTGCATTGCCCCACCCAACTCTGTCCAGCCTCCAACCTGGGACTCATAGGCTATCCCTTCATCAGACTCAGAGAGACAGATGCCCCTCCCCCATGCTGGAACAGGCACAGACACATCAGATCTGAGTGGGAGACTTGATAGCAGCAACAGCAATAGATGAGTCAGGTAAGTCCAGATCTGATCCATCCTCCTTCAATAGTAGTCCATGGGGCAACTGACCTATGCTGAGATCAACCCTATCAGGCTATGCTGAGAGTAGAGAGGATGGGCTGGAGACCAGAGCCACTTCTTAACACAGTGGCAGCAGTAAAAAGGGACCTGGAGTTACAGAAATGACCTCAGAGCAAGTTTGTTGTTGTTTTGGGGTATTTTGTTTATTTGATTGATTTTTTTTATGTTTTAGTTTTTTTTTTCTCTGTTTTTCTTTACGTTTTTGTATTTGCTTTGTTTCTTTTATTTTAATGATTGTTTTTTAGATTTTATGTTTGTGTGGGAGTATTTTTGAGGGTGGGTACATCCACAAGGGTTTTTTGTTTGTTTGATTGTCTGTATGTTTTTTATTTTTTTTCTGTGTGTTTCTCTATTTGTTAGTTTTTATGTCTATGTGTTTTCCCTCTTCTCTCTCTCTCCACTTTCCTTTCATCTTCCTCCTTCCTTTTTCTATTATTTTCCTTTTTCTTATCTCATTTTGCTTTCAGGGGGCAAACATACACCTCCACTCATAGACAGATTGTAAGGTGGTGGGAAGTGGGTTCTAGGGGCCCACACACCTGTCAGCAAATACTGGTATCTGCAGATGACTTCTGAATCACAGCTCCCTCCTTAATTAAATCTCAAAACTGCAAAAAGGACTGCCCTCAACCTACAGTCCAACTCCAGAACTGAACAAAGCAAGAGAAAATACATTAGGAAGAATGGGAGATTGAACAAACAGAAGTAAAAGCAACCCCTCCACCCCTGAATAACAGAATTAAAGCAGATGGGGAAGTGGAGGGAAGGGAAAAGTAGGGAGGAAAAATCTGCACAAATGAAGAAAAACTAAAAGAAGAATATAGGGCTCACACAGATCCCTGGGAGGTCAGACACTGAGAAAACAGACTTCGGAACACAAACAATGAAGAGCCCCCAGAGTGACTGGTCACATGCAACAAACCCAGACATCAAGACATTAATAGAGAGAATTTAAAAAATTGAGGAGAGACAAGAAGAAAATAGGAAGGAGCTGATGACAGAAATAACAGCAGTAAAGAATACTGTGATAGAAATAAATAACAAACTAATAAGCATGGAAAGCAAAATTAGCCAAGCAGAAGAAAGAATCTCAGAACTTGAAGACCAAAATACAGAACTAACCCAAACTGTCAAAAACATAGAAAAGAGAAACTTAAAAACTGGGCTTGGTGGCTCAGCCTGTAATCCCAGCACTTTGGGAGGCCGAGGTGAGTGGATTGCCTGAGCCCACGAGTTTGAGACCCACCTGGGCAACTTGGCAAGACCTCATCTCTACAATAAATCAAAAAATTAGCTGGGCATGGTAGCGCACGCCTGTAGTTTCAGCTACTCAGAAGGCTGAGGTGGAAGGATGACCAGGAGTGGCCACTGCACTCCAGTCTGGGTGACAGAGTGAGACTCCAGCTCAAAAAAAAAAAAGAAGCTTAAAAAGACAGAACAAAACCTTCAAGAGATGAATGATTACTTCAAGAGACCCAATCTAAGAGTAATTGGCCTTCCCGAGGCAGAGAGAGAGTCAGAGGCCACACTGGAGCAAACATTTCATGAAATCATTCAAGAAAACTTCCCTCATCTCATCAGTGATGCAAAAATTCAAACACAAGAGTTTCAGAGAACCCCTGCAAGACAACAAATGAGAAGACCAACTCCCAGACACATTATAATTCGCCTAAACAAAGTAGCTATAAAAGAAAAAAATCCTAAAGGCAGCAAGAGAAAAAGGTCAGACTACCTACCAGGGAAGACCAATTAGAATAGCAGCAGATTTATCTACAGAAA